>JARHVA010004078.1:1520000-1710570 GCA_037957365.1 Torreya grandis | reverse complement strand
TATGAATGTATGTAATTTGATGAAAAAATATTGATTGGTTAATACTTTGAAACTACACTATGAGTTGTATGATTTATTTCAAATATTTTTATTTTTGTGTGGAATGAAGATGGATTATGATCTTTGTAATTATTACCATATATCTTTATCAGTTGTCAAATCGAAACTATGCCCTTAGATTGATACTTATTCCCAAATATTTTTATTAGTGTATGCACTAAGGTGCATTCTATGATCTATAATTGCATCCAAATATTTTTATTCATGATTGTACCATAACTATTCCTTTGGGTTTGTAGTTATTCTCAAATATATTAATTAGTGTGTGCACTAGAGGTGCATTCTAAACTCTGTAAACTAGTTTCCATCACTGCTAAGGATGTGATGTAAGAGACTATTAATAAATGGTTGTCTAGGGATAGATAATGAGTAACCAATGGTTCCTTAAAAGGAATATCTTTGGATAACTCTATCATAGAGGAGTGTGATCTAGTAAAGTGTGGAAAATGAGGGCTTGGTTCCCCCTATGTAAACTCTATGATTCCCCTATTAACACACTAGTCAATACAAGCTCAAAGTACATAATAATAGTCATATGAATGCCCATTTATCTAGTGAAAATGATAATAATTCTTATGTGGTACTTGGTGAAAATAGTGTGGTGGATGATGATTAGTTGAATGAAGTGAGATTATCACCCTTATTTATTAGTGTGAGAAATATGTCATGAGGTCCAACCTTATCTAAAAACTATATGGCCCCTCTATGTATATCCTATGTTCTACTCACTATATATTTGTGCTTCATAGAGTGGATCTTTGCCCTTATTGAGTATTGTTATTTTTTTATTCCACTAGTTTTTTAAATAGAAGTGGAGTAGGATATTGTACCAAATTTGACGATTGAGGTTTTGAGGGGTCTATATCCAAATCTACCTCCAACTATGCCTCTAATGTTATAGTTGCATTGGATAGATGTCTAAATGATTCATATGTCTATAATAACAATCTCTCTTTGAGGGGATAGATTATACTTGTATCAAATATGTATAGTACTTATGAATTGGCTTGTTAATAAATTAGTTGATGAAAATAAGCCTTGAATCATAGATTGTATTTATGTGTAGGTTGTGTCTTACCCTGATGTAAATAAGGTAATCTCTCATGTGTGACTAGAGGTCCCTTATTCTATATTTAATGTCTGAGGAAGACTATCTCTAGCTCTTCATATGTATGTGAAGATCCACTAGGGATTGCATGGTGGAACCAAACTAGTGCTTTCCCATTTAGTGACTTTAGAAACACTTGTACTAAAATTAACTTGTTTATAATATGATCCATCGATTTGTCGTAAGCGTGAAGGTGTAAATATGTATGTCCTTGTCCATCAAAGATAAGTAAGACAATTATCTAAAAGTTTTAGGGTAACATAATATTTGAGATTTTGCATGGAATAGGGCTATTATATATAAAATTGGCATTGATTTGAGATTTAAATGCTTCATTATCTAAAGTGAGATGGTGTACTTGTTTTTACAAAGCACCTACATCTCACATTAAATAAATTAATACTTATGAATGAATATTATCATTATCAAGGGGTTAATTTAATGCTTGGGTTTTATTATTTATTTTAACCATTGGTACATTATATTATAAATATTATTTATAAAGGGTCAATGTTCTCTCCATAAACTTTGGAGGTGTTATATTTTGGACCTGGTTAGAGGGAAATGAGCTATCACCCTCATTCGGGTTTATTTGAGAAATAAGTTATACTATAGTAAGTGGGGTTAAGGGGGATTCATTGGGATCTATTATATTGTTAGGTTCTGAAGGAGTATCACATAATTGTTGAATATAAAGTGTTTTATTTTCTAGTTAATGGAAATTATGCACATAATAATAAGTGTGTGTGTCTTTTTACATGTGACCTATTTTTTGGTTTAAAAAGAGAGATATGTGAGGTAAGATAAGAATTATCAGGCATAGATTCTATGTCATCTTCATCATAATCACAATAATGATCATTATCCCATTGTTATCAAAATCAAAATTTAATTAATTTGAATAAGAGTAGAAGAAGTATTATCCACATGCTCATTGGTAGAAAGAGAAGAATAAGATTGTAACTCTTTACTACTATGCAATGTATCATTATGTGTAGGTGTAATGCAAGGCATTTATTCACTAGTAATTTTTGAAATTCAAACATGATTATCGATTTCTATTTTGGAATCAAGGGAAGGAGAAGTAACAACCATGTTTTATTTTTGCACATTATGACATATAGGAGAAGTGTTAGAAACATGTGCATTATCTATTTGTTAAAAAAAATCATTACATTGAGCTTGAA
This sequence comes from Torreya grandis, assembly GCA_037957365.1. Taxonomy (NCBI): domain Eukaryota; kingdom Viridiplantae; phylum Streptophyta; class Pinopsida; order Cupressales; family Taxaceae; genus Torreya; species Torreya grandis. Next base: position 1,708,215 of record JARHVA010004078.1, on the reverse strand, counting down.
ATGTGAAGGAGGGTATTGATGTATATCGGTGTTGAATATATACTTTAAACAACAAAATAATATTTCTCAAATTGTAGTATGAGTTCTATAAAATCTTAGTGATTAACTTAGTTTTCTGGAGAGATTATGTGGTTACCACCTTTAGTCTACAATTGGACCCTATTGTAGGGACAAAAAGAAATTTAGTGATGACATAATTTACCTAAATTTATTTGTGTTGTTATGTTGTAAAAATTAATTTGTATTTTTCCAATATTAGCCCAAACTTTAAATAGATAAATGGATATTTACAATGAGAAATAATCTAAAGTGCTTCATGTTAAAAAAATTCAAAAGAGGATGCAAGGTAAAGAATAAAAGGAAGTTTTCTTTGCAACAACAAAGATCAATAGATCTACTTTATTTTTTTCTGATAAAAGTGTAAATAAAACTAACATATATGAGATCCTAGTGCTAGACTCACAATATCATAAGTGGAGTGAGGATTCTAGGGTAAATATAATGCATATATCTAAACAATATGATTTTAATAGGATACCTATAGCAAATTGTTTTAAACACATTTATTAGTAAAATAGGAGGAAAATAAAACATACATAACAGATTTTATTAGCATAGCTATATGTGCAAATAAACAAGATGTATTTGAAATACTTCTTCTAGATTTAACCATTGGAGAAATGAAATCATATATTATTAGGATAATGAAAAAATTGAGAAAATTGCATGAATTATCTCTCCTTACATTAATCTCATAAAATTCTATTCTAAAGTATAGTAAAGGGGGATAAACCCTATATATAGGCCTTTAAATGCCTTAGATGTTTACAAAAGAACCTGATATATGACATTTATAAGTAAAAATGCCCCTAATGTCCTAAAGCTAAAAAATATTTCTTATTCAAAAAAGGGAATATTTTACAATGTAATTGAAGGGAATTATGGAATAATTCTTATAAAAGGAAAGCCCAATAGATGGCTATCTTGATCCTGAAGAGCTGAGATGAGATCTCATTGGTGTAGTTAATGATGAAGCTCTTGATATAGAAGAATATGGATGTGAACCAATAGAAGTTAAAGAAGGAATATTAGTGCTAGCTAAGGAAGAAGAAATCCCAAGAATGGCTGAGGAGTTAGAGGCTCTTGTGATGATAGTTTGTTTTTGGGATTTGAATTGCCCTCTCCATGCTTTGGATAATTTATTATAGTTGTTGTTGATCAATTTTAGATCGATGATATGATCCTTTAGTAGATTGAGTGTGATCCACACAATTACATCATGTTTGTTTAAGATTGGTCCTATAGCTTCATTAATTTTTACATCTTTCTCTATCCTCTAATTGGTAGAGGTTTCTAAATATACCATCTCCTACCTAAAAGTTACTCCTTTGGCTGTGGCCTACTTTTTAAAGTTTATAATAGAGTTATGTAGCTGAGCCCTAAAGGCATCCTTTCTAATAATGGATCCATCCTTATTAGCAAGGTGTGTGATCTTGACATCATTCAACAAAGTGATGACCCTGTCATTTTTTTGGGTAAGATACTAGCCTAGGGATCTCATCTCATCAATCCACTTGTTTAGTTCCTTCCTTCTACCAATTACATAGGATTGATCAATGCTCAAATCCTCTGAGGGGATTAGATTTAAGTCCTCAAACTTATTGATCCTTATCAACTTTACCAAGTTCATTATCTTATTATCATATGCCCCATATGAAGCTAAGGCCTTGAGAATCCTATTGTATATTTCATCCCCCTTTACCTTGTATTGGGATAAGGTGTTCAACATGTCAAAAATTTCTCCCACAACCAATTATACATTTGTAATGGTCTGATATCATAATGTGGCTTTGTGTTATTACTTTGTGTCATGTAATTTTTGTTTTAATCCTTTTACTAATTCATTAGCCACATCCATAGTTTCTTGAAGAGTTGAGAGGGGGTCATCCTCATATTGTACTTATCCTAGTCTACCTTTATTTGTCTTAGTAGACATAAATAGAGATTCCTCTGACCCATACATAATTATTTTGTTTAGATGGATGACCATCTTTTTGGTCATGCTATTCATTAAACTCCTTGTCAAACTTCATCATGACCTGTGGAGGGTCTACTATGACCAAATACAGGCTTTATATTTTGGCTAGATGCATTTGTGTTATCCATGATTTGTCTAAAAAACCACTTGAAGGTTGAGTATATGGGGGCATTAAATGGGCTAGAGTTATCTAAAATTAGAGTTGTCTAAAATTAGATGTTTGAGAGGTATCTATGGATGTGACTAATATAAATATAGAGCTAGGTGATGAAGAAGAACTAGTGCTAGCTGAAGAACTAGTCCTGAACATGAGAACTTGGGGAATGATGATAGTGGGCCTCTTCTTAAGCATTTAAGGATGTAGTCTAGGCATAGGCCTAAGCATAATTTGGGAAAAATTAGCCATTAATCATACCCTAGGAGTGGAGTATATGATAAATGGGTTAATGATGGGAAATGGAATGGTCACAAGCCTAATTATAGATATGGTAAGAGGCTTATAGGGTAAGAGGTTGACATGGTCCAAAGTTGGGGGATCACCAAATATGTTCAATGATTGCTTATAGTGGAAATAAGGAGGTAATAAAACATGATCCAAACCTAAAATACTTGGTCTTTATCTAGAAAGATGGAAGGGAGGTAATGATGATGAATTTATTGGTGCTGGAGTAGAAGTGATTGTTGGATCCACTAAAGGTGTTTCTTGCATTGAAGTAGCACTTTGCATTTGATATGGACTGCTAGATGGGGATTTTAAGGTAGAATCTTAATTTATTTCCTTATACTATTTCCTCCCTTATCCAAAGTGGGATAAAATGCCCAAAGTATTAAATAAGTGAGTTGTGGGTCAGTCAAATTTTTGTCTTCAACAATAGTAGTATGGATTAGAGATGTTGATGCTCCTACTTGAGTATCCCAGTGTTTGAAAACCTTATCAAACCTTGCATCATCTAGACTTCCTTTCAACTATGGGATATTATCAACCTTCAATATTTGCTTTACCTTAGTGTCATTAGCTACATTTATGTATAATTGGTCTCCATCTTTAAGATCATAATGGTATGTAATGCTTAGGGTATCCCTATGCTTGATGCAGTGATTGAATGTTAAATGTGTAGGGTCCCATTCCCTATTGGTGTCCTTTTCTAGACCAAAGTTGGACCTTTGTTGGGTAGAAGCTATAACTAAGTGATAATTATCAATCTTAAATTGGTTAATGTTGGTTAATTGAGGATGGACAAGTCCCTTTATCTTGCTCTTTCATAATCCATCTACTATGAGTAATTGGAAGACAATCTCCTCTTCAACCAACTTGTCTCACACTGTGGTAGGTAACCAAAATGGGGATGTCCTAATTCCCACTACTCTTATTACTATGCAATTTGAATAATACCAATAAGCTCCTAATGTGCTGAGTGTTGCCTTGATTTATTCAGATAGCCTAGGTATAGTCCTCTCATGGATGGCCTTATATACACTTGGGTAGAAATGATAGGTAATGTGCCACATCTCCTACTTGTATTTGTAAATCCTCACTTTTGAGAAGACATGGGGCATGATCCATTTTAGATCTGGATCCCAATTGGTGAACTGGGGGAATTTTAGAGTAGTATAAATGACATCAACTAAGTAAGACATCATATATAAATGATATCCTTGGTTGGCCATCATCTTTCTAATCTAAGCTACCAAGTTATAAGAAATGATCTCTCCTAATGGGGGAGTCTTGGCATCATATATGATCATGAGTATAACTAGAACCCACTTCTCATCTATGTGTTTGGTGTCCTCAACCCCATGCAACCTATTCACATAGCCATTCCCATTCTTACCCTCTTCATAAATTAGGTGATGGGGATATAATTTATTTTGTCTTTGTAGATGAACCTCTATTGATTATCTACCCAGCCTCTCAAAACTTCTCTAATGTTGTGTTTTGAGCCATTAGGTTACAATTTTTTATTGTAAGACATTATTGACCAAAATTGACCCTACAGGTCAAATTGGGGCCCTTATATGTAAAAAATTGGTATTTATATGTTTTATTGGGTCTAAAATTTGGTAATAAGGTGTATTATAAGTCATTTAGTGTGATTTCATGTTATATTAACTTTAGTCAATTAGTATTTTAGTCCATTTATCATTTTGAGTCATTTTGAGGTCCTAAATAGAGCATTTAATAGGTTATACAACCTCCTTAGGAAATGTGAAGGTTATAAAAGATTATGTCATGTTCCATGTGTCCTAAGAGGTCTTAATCAACTATCATAACTAAAATTTGGTAGGCTCTTCAAAAGAAAAGGAAATTTTCTTGAGAAAAAGGGGAGTTTGGCACTTGTACAACCCATGGGGAAGTGTGCCATGTGGGATAAGGTTTTAATATGAATATTAATTTTACTTAGATTCATTTCCATGCTTGACATGCTCTAAAAGTTCCATTTTTTGGGTAAAACCATTTTTCTCCTTTTTCACCCTTATAGGCACACAAAACCAATCTTTAGGTTTATACTTGGTATAGAAAGTTGGAGAACTTCCAAGTAAAAAAAATTTGGGAGGTGAAATTAAACTTATATATAATCATTTTCAACACAATATTTTGAATAATGGTGGCCTATGCTTTATAAACCATCCTCATGAAGTTGACTATGTTTTTGGTTTGCTATTTCATGTACCCTATATGTTTTGCTCAATTTTTGGCAAGTCCATATGAAACAATTGGTCATGCTGACTCGAAAGGATGTTGGATAAATTTTCAATTTATATCCAATCTTTTTTTAGGTTTCATGGTGTTTTAGTGAGAAAATCATCTTAAGTTGGCAGATTAGTCTCATTTGGGAGGATAAACAAGTTTCCACCATCTGTAGAGTTTATCATGATTTGGAAATGGTTTTAGAGGGTTTATAGAATTTAATCACCATGTTTTAAATGTATTTTTGGTCCCCTCTTATGTAAATATCATTCTCTAAGGCAAATTCTCCATGAAGGTATAATCATACGCAACTTACTAGTCAGGTAACCATTAATGAACATATACATGTGATTTCATAGAGGCTTATCAACATTGAAAATGAACTCTAAGAGATTGTTTTTAAGGTTTTAAAGTATCTTTTATTCCATTCCAAAATCATACTAAAATATCAAGTGACTAAGAAATCACATTCCTTGAATGCTTGGACCATTTCATTGTCTACTTGCATACCTTTCAAAGTGCATCTACAAGTGTTCAAAAGGAGAATACCACGTTGAATAGAGGTTTTGAAGATTGGTTTAAATATATTAATGAAAATAAGCACTTTTTTTTAGGATTAAAAAATAGTCTAGGTCTACAAATGGGGTCAAAACATGCACATTGTCCACTTTCTTCTTTACTACCTATATACACTAAATGACTACCTACAAGTAGCCTAACAAAGAGCTAATTGTCCATTTCAATTATTGAATAATGTTATGAAACCTTTTATTAAAGTTATATAATTGGTGTAGAATCATGATAAACTCATATGGGGAGCTAGTTTGGCAAATTAAATTGTGGATCACCTTCTAGGGTTAGGTGACAGTGTTTAGGGATCAAATCCCTAATTTGGCAATATAGAGAACCTGGTAGTTTGTTGGAAAATTTAAAACAAGGTTGTCGTGATATTGGGAGTATCTATGTGTACTAATTATATAGCCTCTACATGGGATAAATACTTTTCCAAGTTTGGGAGGTAGATGACAAATAGAGGATGGTTGTTATATAGCTTAAAGGTGCACCTTTATACACTAAAATATGATAGTTTCATCTACAAGTTTTGCCCCAAGTGATCTTTTCAACATAGGATGTAGTATGAGACCTTAACAACATGTTATAATGGATTTAAATGGTGAATGTAACTCTCATGACCTAAAGGCTATTTAAAAAATAGGTATTCTATGTTTTATTCCCTAAATACACCTACAAGTGTCCCATTATACCAAAATGCTAACTTACAGTTGAATGTGGCCCTATTTTCCAAGTTGGTACATGATTATGCCATCAAATTTAAATGGTTCAAGGTAGTGAAAAGATAAATTTATGATCTAGATATTACTTAAATGGAATTTTATACTATTTTTGGTCTCCCATTAGCACCTACAAGTCCCCTATTCATCACAAATATGTATCTATAGGCTAGTTGTAGGGTTACCATGAATAATGGGCCTAATAAGTTTGATGATAAGCATCACTCTAGACATAAAGGGAACACAATTAGTTAGGTTATGGTGTATAAATCTTCAAATAGAGTTATTTTCATTATATTTAAGGTCTAGAATAAGCATTATCATGTGCAGGATCCCATTTGACCTATAGTTGACTGTGTCCAACTTTGACAAATAATGACCAGATATGGGGTTCAAAGTGAAGGAGAAGGACTAAAAAAGGTAAAAAAGTGAATACAAAAATTATCAAATGATCCTATGAGATTATAAATTTAGATTATACATTTTATCCAAAGTTAAATTATGCAGGACATTTACAAGAGTGGTGTCTTGAGGTCAACACAGTCAGGGTTTGTATATATAGGTTTGAGAATTCAAGGATGACAAGGGGTATATATAGGGTTAAAGTGATGAATAGGCCTGAGTCATATTCATCATGATCATAAATTACTCTATAGGCTCTTCATAATGGAAATAAATAAAATAAATATCTTAAATGATGCATAATACAATCCATATGAAATCCTTATACACAGTCCATTTTGCACAAGCCTATCTTGAGGTTTGTTAAGGTTGGGGGTATTTGCATAAGATGAAGGGATAAAATTTGATATGGATAACTTTACCACTTGGATATCCTTCCCAAACATCTAAATGGTCTGAGTAAATAGGGGAAGTACCCTCTATTTTATCTCAGATAGAGGGTACTTCCCCTTTTACATAAACCTCCAGTTTTAGGAAATAGAGATGAAATGGGGACCTAAATTTGTTTGAAAAATTCAATAAGGTATATTAAGATATAAAAATACTATGGAAATAATGGAAACATATCATAAAGAGGAGAAACCCAAGGGGATGATCTAGACCATCATGTTTGTAAGCAGGCCCATTAGTTAGGGTTTTAACCTAAAGCCAAATGGTAGACTAATGGCACTTCCAATCTTAGTAGTGGGTTATAATATACCAAGATAGGTTTTTAGATTCATTTTAAAAGTTTTTAATATCTTGGTTTCTAGACACATCTAGGAGAATCCATTTTGGTCTTTAAGGTGTAAATAGGTCTATGAGGGACGGTTAAGCCTCATGCCCAATTGGGGGCACAAATTCACTTACAACTTGAGATGAGAATCAAAAAATATTAAACTATGTTTATATGATGAATTTGGATGTTTAAAATCTATTATGATGCATAAGGGTCATAAAAGAGGTCAGCTTTTGGCTAAAAACCAACTTAGGCCTATTAGAATGGGAGAAAGAGCTTGATAAGAGAGGTTCAAATGCTCAAATGTTTCATGATGCTTTAAATAAAGGCCAAATAAGTGTATAGGTGTTATCAGGGGTCTTAGAAAACCTTCTTTTGTAATTTTTTTCAATTTTGGATGTGAGATCTTTATGAACAAAGCTTAAGAGTCAAAACTACTCAAAACCCTTGCAAACCCTTGCTATTGACCCAATTAGGAAGATGAAGCTATAAATATGATATAATTGCATATTTTAATCATGAAATTTATTGGAAATTTTATAGGAATCCATCAATATCCTCCCCACCCTTTTGAGTTGTAAAAAAATATATAGATAGGGTTCAAAATAGGGTAACTCTAGCTATTTTATGTGTTATGCAGGTTCTAGAAACATTCAAAATATGAAATAAAGTTTGGGGGGAATCTTAGGATTTTTAATAAATCACTATGGTCATTTATTTCTTCATAAAAACTTATAAGTTCCTCAACTAGCTACTTCATCTTAGCTAGTTAAAACTGGCATAATGACCTAGCTAGTGAGAAGGGTGGAAAAATTCAAATGGGGTGATTTTAAGGTGTGAATGATGCTTATAAGGACATGGAGAGTATTTAAAAAATTTATTAACTCCATCTCATATACTTTCATGGAAAAATAAATCCAATTTTGAGGCCAAGTGTGCATGGTGCATGAAAGAAGAGTTATTTGGACTGTAGATGATGACGAGTCACTGTCAAATGATTCTAGATGACCAAGTTTTCAACCAATGCATGGAGAGTCATGTATGAAACCCTATACCTTCATTACAATCATCAGAACTATCCCTAATTATTTTTATGATGTTTAAATAGATCCAAATTATGAAGGTAGTTTTCTAAGCTAGAATGAGAACTTTCACACCACTTTGCAAGAGTTTCATGACTTAGAGAACCACTTATTCCTTCTGACCTTATATGGTTCATCCCACATCCTCTTATCATGCAAAAATAACTAATTTTATCATATTTACAAGTGTCTCTATGACCTTTTTAATTCTCTCTCTTTCCCCCCTCTCTCTCTCTCAATTTTTATAATAACTAGCCATTTTGGCCATTGTAACTTATGATCCACTTGAGTATGTGAGTATGTACTTATTTTCATACCATTTGATCAATAATAATAATAAAATTTTTTACCTCTTCATGAATATTTATAGTGTGCTCACTTTAATTTTTGATTTTGCTTAAGTGATGACTCTTGTTTCCTTAGCATATTATTTCATTCTCTCACCTATTTACAGTTGGAAAGCTTTTTCTTGTAGGGCATGTGAAATGTTATAATAACTTTCAAGGTTGAATGACTTATTCTATTCACTAGTGCCATTCAAGGCCTCTTATTTATTCCTCCTAGACCAAACATTCATCCATAACCTCATAATGTAACATTGATGTGAGAAGATGCAAATTGGAGAAGTGTATGTTTGATTAGTCTCTTGGTTTCATGTGTAACATGCATCTAGTTGGAAGTGTGATGTCCCTTACTTAGGGCCTCTTTTTCTCAAGCAAAACTCTGATATATAATAATAAAAAGCTCTGATACCACTGTGATGTCCCTTACTTAGGGCCTCTTTTTCTCAATCAAAACTCTAATATATAACAATAAAAATCTCTGATACCACTGTAATATCCCCTTCAAACAGGGAATATAGAAACACAAAAGCTCTGAACAAAGATACAAATTTGTAGAATATATTCAAATAACAAGAAACCATAGTAAATCTCTTAACTGGAAAATCACTAATCTTATTATTGTCCAAATGATTACAATAGATGTCCACCATCATGCATAAAAGAAATATTCAGATACGGCCTTAAAACCCTGATTGACTTTTGCAAATCTAGCAATTGAGCTTGAATCTATATGTCTTAGCTTACTTTGTCAAACACACAGTCGCTGATGTCAGTTGATATACTTCCAGCGTCAGTCTCTGTCGGTCCTTCACTGTTGACATCGGTCTCCAGTCGGCTGATGTCGGTCACTGGGACTCTCTTTCTCCCGTGGTCAGTCTCTGCCTGGATCTGTACAGACCTATACAGACTTTGTACGACCATCGAATAAGCACAACCTATCTGTCTTCACCCCTGATCTGAAGATATACTATTCTAATATAGAATATCTCTATCTGTATAATTTATTGAATAAAAACTAATAAAATAAATACCTGAATTACTGTGATAACTTTTGTGTGAAGTTATCTCTCAAAATCCTTGAAACACTATGATAACTTCTGTGTGAAGTTATCTCTCAAATTTGTACCTCTATGATAACTTCTGTATAAAGCTATCTCTTAATTTGGCAATAAATCAGCTAATATCTCACAGCCTCTAAATCACACACAATGAAGAGTTGACGTTCTCCACTGTAATGGAATCCTGGAACCCTTGGCTCAGTCTTCACAGAAGAATTTCTTCAATATCAATAATCAATAATTAATGCATAATCAATAATGGCCTCCATGAGAAACCCTTATACCCTCAAAAGGATATGCTTGCCCTAACTAGGGTTTCTTAAATTAGAATTAGGGTTTCTAATTAAACATAGGCTAAATAATTAATATTTGATTAAATCAATCAAATATCAATATCTCCCTCAATACATGTCAGATCCTCGAACCATTCAAAGCTGGTGAACCAAGGAGTGATTCCACACATGACCATACCAAAATAAAGGCACTTTTTTGCATATCAAATATCCCTAAATAATAGGAGCTCAAGCCCAATGTGTCTGAAATAACCTGAATGAAAACCAAATGTAGAAATTCTACAAATCAAAGTCAAGCCAAGCTCCATTATGACCCTCTATCCATCCTATTAGCCTACGAAGGTCGCATAATAGGCTAATCATTAAGTCTATCAATGTCCACAAAAAAGGGGACATGACAATCCACCCCTCCAAAAATTGCTTGTCCCCAACCAATCTCAGAACAATGAACCACTCAATCCACCTGGATCCCAAATGTAGTTATGCTCTACACAGCTATAAATCAATGCAAGTACCTATAATATCATCAAAAGTAGAACAAGGAGGAATCCATGATCAAACTGGTGAATGCAACTCAACCAAACTCCAAGATCACAAATATCATATACACCTTCCACCATGCTATGCGGAAGGCATGCTCCAACTCTACAACAACTCCCAAATGGGACTATGGCAAGTATGGAGAATCCACACACTATACCTCTACTGTGGTTAGCATATCTGATCAACTCTTGCTCTAAGTCATGCACTGACAAACTATCAATCCCATCTACAAAATATGGTGCCAATCCATCCCATAACTAATCCCTCTATAAAGGCGGCACAACCAACTGTACCACACTAACATCTGTGTGAGAAGAATCAATATGGAGACTCAACTCCACTAGTATCTCAAACTCATCAGAATCAGGTACTCCTAAATCTTGAATATGTGTGTCAGCCTCAATAACATGCTCATCATCATTACTCAATGTACTAACCTATGAGTATACCTCCACACTCTGAATGTAAGCATCAGACTCATCCTCACTGACTAACACCTGAACTAAACTCACCTTAAGACAAAGCTCATCCACAACATCCCCAACTGCTCTTACCTATGAAGATAATGCAAATAAATCATTACCTGAAGATGTGTTGATGTCTCCCTGTACTGGATCAACATGTCTATCAAACTCATCATCCAAACTTTTGCATGTCATAGGGAAAGTACTACGATCCTTAGGCCTATCAATTAAACTCTTTAACCACATACCGGCTCTAGGTGAGACATTTTTCTCTTTTGTCCAGACATACCATAAATCTTCTGCCAAAAGTTTAGAGATTTAATCCTCCTCCTCAAACAAGATTGTGAACATGATAGAGTGCATTGATGCTAATACATCACTGGAATGAAACTCATCTAAAATATTCCAAAATATTTTAAACATCTTGCGAATGCCACCAATAAAACCTACTAACATCATAATGTTTTCAAATCCATACCTTGCAAATGTTTCAAGTAATCTCACCCTCTTTGAGAAATAATCAATAATGGCCTCCATGAGAAACCCTTATACCCTCAAAAGGATATGCTTTCCCTAATTAGTTTTTCTTAAATTAGAATTAGGGTTTCTAATTAAAAATAGGCTAAATAATTAATATTTGATTAAATCAATCAAATATCAATATCTCCCTCAATACATGTCAGATCCTCGAACCATTCAAAGCTGGTGAACCAAGGAGTGATTCCACACATGACCATACCAAAATAAAGGCACTTTTTTGCATATCAAATATCCCTAAATAATAGGAGCTTAGGCCCAATGTGTCTGAAATAACCTGAATGAAAACCAAATGTAGAAATTCTATGAATCAAAGTCAAGCCAAGCTCCATTATGACCCTCTATCCATCCTATTAGCCTACGAAGGTCAGATAATAGGCTAATCATCAAGTCTATCAATGTCCACGAAAAAGGGGACATGACAGGAAGTCATCAACTTATTTGGTGTATCACGTCCCTTAGGATAGGTTGCTTTCAATTTTATCCCTCTCTTTCCCCACCCAAAGTTTAGGTGTTGTAGTGATCCAAAGTGGTACATCAAGGGAGATAGCCCTACATAGATATTTACCTCATCCTTAGGCTACCCATAAGCTTATAATTATTTCAATTGTGTCACTTGGATGAGGAGAGCTGAGACATATCCTCAAAGGGTGAAAATATAAGTGACAATAGTTTTTATCATGCCTAGTGGGACTCTTAGTCCAAGGATTTTAATTATTTTTGGTGTTGTCTTTCAATAATCAACCTTTCAAGGCATCTATCTAAGCATCAATGGTGACTTTAAAGATACATTAGCTGGTTAAACAACCTAGTTTTCCTTTTAAATATTGTTGGTAATATATTTCTTTATGTTCTTTCTTTTAGTGAAGTTACATGGCTGAATTTTTTGTTGAGTTTTTCTTACACAAGTTAGTGAGGTATATTTAGCCTATGGCATTCCCTATTATCCTAGTTTGGACCCTTACCAATTCCAATATGACTCATGCCATCTCCAATATAACCATTTCTAGCCTAGTCATAAAGTGTAACAGTGTATTCATGAAGTGTATCAACCCATTCATGAATTTTATCATCCTTATAATTAACCTTCTCCATATCTTGCTTTTCATAGTCAACCAAGCCACTTCTCAAGTATATCCATTTCCACCTTCAATAAAAAACTTTTGGGCTATGAGAAGTACATGTTGTATCTTGACACACAAAGGGGATATGGTAAATATATTCCTATCTATTTCTTTCATAAGGTAAGATATGCATTAGAGATTTTCAAAATAGAGTGCGAACCTATTGAGAGAGCTAATTGGCAAAGGCTCACAAGTGAGAAGTTATATGTGAGTGGCCTAGTTTCATCCTTAGAGGATAGGATAATAATTCATGAGATGTAGATTTAACAAACCTATCAACCTTCATATCCACCTATCCAAGATTTCTATCATTATTATTTGACCCCTACTCATGATCACATCAAGCTTATAAAAGTTATCCTCTTCCCAACTAGCTAGAAGAGAAAGTTGAAAAGAGAAACCTTGTTTTTGAAGCAAATCTTGATAGGAAAATTGAGTTGGTCAATATATAAATGTATAAGTCCATTTTAGAATCAAATTAAGTGGAATTCAAGCCCTTAATTTCCTCTCCCATTACGTCTCCATCTCAAGAAGTGACCTCTAGATATGAGATTTCAAGTCGGAGACAAGGTGGAAAATCCAAGCCTAAGGAGATTCTAAGTTTTTTAAACACTTCACCCACTCCTAAAATTTCATCATCACCTCAAGAAAGATTTATAATTCTAAAATCATAAGTTTTAATAAGATAGTATAGTCATGGGGAAAGAATGAGGATATAATAATTGATAAGGAGTGTGAAGTTGAGAGTGAAGTTGATCCTTTGTAAGCCCCTCTCACCCTTCCTCAAGAGACCTCTCATGTTCCATGTTAGCCCTCTTATGATCTTAATCCTCATGAATATTCATATGAACCTCAAGAAATAATTTTTCAAGAGATCCTAGCTAATCAAATTGAAGAATTAGAGTCAAGGTTGAAATTGTTGAGTCAAGGTGTAATGGAAGGTTTAGACCTAAAAGAAGATTTTATGCCTAAACACACCCCATCTAACCTCACTCAAGAGACTAATCAAGCTAAATCAGATGTGAATGAAGTGATTGTAAAATTTAATTAATAAAACCAAGCCATTTTATCCCAAGGTCTACCTCCCCTTCCTCAAGGTTTCCAAAAGAATCCCCTACTTTTCACTCTCAATCTTATTTTGAGTTCTATGTTCCACCTCCACCAACTAGTTCATCTTGTCCTCACCCCATCACCCTTTGAATTGATAGACCTATGGTATTGGAATATAAATAGGATTAGTTGGTTTATACAAAATTATAACTCTTACTTTAAGAAATCCTAACTCCTTGGTAGCCTCATTGGACTAAGTCACATGACTCTAAGATGCCTAGTCTTGAATCACAAAGAAGGAGATTGAAGATCTTACAACCTTTGAGAACTAGAGTCATATTATAGAGTTTGAGATTAAACTTGAGATCCCTCAAGAGGTCATAAATGATGAATAAGAGGTGATTTATTATGTGGAAACTTTTTATTGGATTGATGATGAAGAATGTTTTCCTTTTGCCAAAGAAGAGGAAACTATCACTGGCTTTTCCATCACTATGCAAGATGTCATGGATGGGAAAGGACAAGTTATTAATAAGAATTTGAGTGACTTGTTTTAAATTATTAGATAAGGTTATACTCCTTTTAAAGGAGGCTATGATCTATTAAATCATAAAGAAGGTATCCTTGGAACTTAAGTGAGTATGAAAAAAAAGACAACTTTTCAAATCTATCCCTTCAAGAGGCATATGCATCTAATGATGATATGTTTAACATCATCAAGATGGGCTATAATCCTCTAAATTATTTGAGAGAAACATATAATCTATTGAAGGATGGAATAATATCATATTGTCATCAATCTTCTAAGTAACAACAAACCAATCCTCTTGAAGTTCTGCCTACCAAGAAGATGTAAGTTGATCATGAGATGAAGAGTAGGAAGCATTATGAGGTATGTTTACAAGTTCAAGAGGAATATTTTTATATTAGAGACCTATTTTAATATTTTATACTTGGGAGAAGATCAAGTGAAGTGACAAAGAATAGGTCTGATCTAAAGAAAATCCAATCCAAGGAGAAACATTCTTGGCACTATGATTCATCTCATGAAGGAGATTCAAGAAACTTTCCTTTTGATCCTAAAAAGGAGCTATGCTAGTTGATAGTTGTGCATAATAGTTTTTTATTTGATTTACCTAAGTGATTTGAGCACATGTGTGTGTGTGTGTGTGTGTGTGTGTGTGTGTGTGTGTGTGTGTTATCAGTTTGTTTGCTTGGTTTTGTATGAGTCCTTTGTTTTGTGTGGTTAAGGAAGTCAAGTGGTCTTGTCTTGATGAAAGATTATGGTAAAAGTACTCTTATTGTGTCTTATATTTCAAATGACTCCCTAATCCCAATGGATTAATAAAGATATTGGTTTAGTTAATATATTAGACATACTACCCATATGAGTCATCGATTTGTTGACTAAATTTGACCCTGTAGGTTAAATTGGGGCCTCAATAGGTAAAAATTTGGTATTTAGATGTTTTAGGGGGTCTAAAATTTGGTCATAACCTATATTATAGGTCATTTAGTGTGATTTCATGTTATATTAACTTTGGTCAATTAATATTTTAATCCATTTATCATTTTGATGTTGAAATATTGTCATTGATGTCAAAGGTTTAGCATTGGTGATAAAGGCCCCATATAATTTAATGGTGTTTTTAATATTCATATCTTGGATAATGTGTGTTGATATTTATTTAATATTAATGAATATATTTTTAGTTACATAAAATTCAAAAGAGGGCCCATGGAGAAGTCAAAGGGTCATGGGGTAAAGACAAAAGTGGAATGGGATGTATTTTACCATGAAGAGTCATCTTGAGGAATTCCAAGAGTCACCAAGTGAAGACAAAAGAAGGTATGACACATTTTTTCATGAAGAGTCACATTAAGGACTCAAAAAGATCACCAAGATAAAAACAAAAGGGGAAATGATGTATTTGATCATGAAGGGTCACCATGTGACTTTTCAAATACAAGGATACAAAGGGTCATGCAATTTTGGTGCCATTTTCCATGAGTATTGAAGGGTCACAAAGGATGAATGCCAAAGGTCATTTAGAAATATATACATAAAGGATTGAGAAGCCATTTGTAATATGTAAGAGAGTGCATGCTTTTTATTTGTTTTATATTTGAAAAGAGGAGAGAATATAAAGAGATATTATAGAGTTCTATCATTTGTTGAGTAAGCAACATTGAGAGATAATTGTGTTTTATACACAAGAGGGGTTGGTGCTCTTATGTCTTGGTGCTTACAAATAGTTACTATGTTGGTGCTCATAAAAGGGGTTGATGCTCCTAAAATTTGGTGCTTTTAAACTTTATAATTTGAATTAGTGCTCTTTTATATACTTGAGATTGTTCTCTATGGTTTTTCCCATTTTGGATTTCCATGTAAAAATATGATCTCTCTCTCTCTCTCTCTCTCTCTCTCTCTCTCTCTCTCTCTCTCTCTCTCTCTCGTGTGGTGCATATTGCTTTCAATTTTATTTTGCATATATTAAATGAATGGTTAAGTGGAATTTGATCAAGTAAAATATTTATAAGATATATGATATACTGATTTAGTCCCCCTCTTAGTATATCCTATGCTTAAAAATTGGTATTAGAGTAGGTTCCTTTTGAAAAAAAATTAGAGCTTGAGGGTAGATCAAAGAAAGCACAATGGCTGGATCACATGAAGGTTTTTATATAAATAAGGCACCTTTGTTTGATGGGATAAATTATGTTTTTTAGAGAATAAGGATGAGGACTTATTTGATGGCCCTTGGATTCGACATTTGGAAAGTAGTAATGGAGGAATATGAAGAGTCACATACACTTGTAACTACTCCACTAGAAAAAAAGGCAAGTGAAAATAATTCGAAAGCTTTAAATGCTATTTTATATGGTTTATGTGAATCAAAATTTGTTAAAGTTATGCAATGTAAATCTACTCATAAAACTTGGATAAAGCTTGAGAATATTTACAAAGGTGATGGAAAGGTTCAACAAGTGAAGCTTCAGACTTTCAAAAAATACTTTGAGAGTTTGAAGATGGAAGAGAAAGAAAATATAATGAGTTACCTTTTGTGGGTTGATAAAATAGTTAATCATATTCAAGTTCTTGGAGAAAAGTTAGAAGAATCGATTATGGTACAAAAAGTTGTGAGATCTCTACCATTGAGCTATGATGCAAAAGTTTTGGAAATTGAAGAGATGAGGAATTTAGCCAAACTAAAGATGGATGAGCTACATGGTATTCTTATGACATATGAGATGTGGACCGAATAAGAGAAACCCTCAAAGAGAGAATCTACTTTCAAGACATCAAAAAAAGAGAAGGCTAAGATTCAAGATTCAAGTGACAGCTCTAACAATGATGAAAATGATAATGAAACTATATTCATATACAAATTGAAAAAGGGCATAGGTAAATATCAAGGAAAATTACCTTATAACTTTTTTAATTATGGAAATATTGGATATTTTGTAGCTAAGTGCCCATATAAGGGTAATGGTGACAATGAAAAAGAAAAGTCTACATATAAGAATAATTCCAAAGGAAAATTCAAGAAGGAATTTGAGAAGAAGAGTTTGTATTTTAAAGATCCTAGCTCAGCCAAAAATAGTGGAGTTAGTGATTTAGAAGAAGAAGAGATTTTATTCATATCCATACATGAAGATGCCTCTACAAGTAAAAGTACATACGATCAAGAAGAAGAATAGGATGAAGCTGAAGTGAATCTAAAAGGAGAACTCTTTTGTGTCTTAGAAGAGTTAAAACCTCTTGAGAAGAAGAATCAAAGATTGAAGCTCTAGATAGAGAAAAATGAAAATGATTCAAAAGAAATAATTGAAGATCTACAAACACACTTTGAAGAATCCAAGTAGAATGAAAAAGATATAATGAAAAAGTTGTAAAAAGTAAGTGACGAATGTGAAAGGTATGTTATTTAAATTGGTTCTTTAAAAATAGATCTTGAGAAAACAAATAAACTAATCAATGATAAAGCAACCAATAATTTAAAATCTGATAAAAGCACTGATATATTGAATAAGATATTAGAACGCCAAAAGTAAATATTAGATAAGATAGGTATCATATTTGAAAATAAAAAGAGCTATGCTAAAGCTCTTACAAAAGAGGAAATAAAAAAGGAAAAAGTTAAGAATATAGAGTAAATCTCAAGCAATGAAGGCTTGAAGGGATAGAGCTAGAAAAGACAATCAAGTCAGAGATACATAAACATGTTCTATTTTTATGGTTACTATTTCCATGGTAATAGATATGGTCATAAGAAAATAGAATGTCAAAAAAGGGCTAATAATTTTAGAAAAAAAGAGAAGGAAACTCATATAGAGACAAGCGGAAGCCATAACTCTTTTTCTCCTTTATTAGGCTTTAATGAAGAGGCCATAACATTTTACAAGTGCAATAACTTTAAACACATAGTCTGGTAATGTAGAAGCATGTTTGAGTCAGTCAAGAAGGACCAGAGTTTTAAGGCTCCTTTCATCAAGAAGAAAGTTCAAACAAGTTCATGGTAGAAGAAACAACTTGAAAAGTCTATATTGGTACAGATATCTTTTCATGTAAGAAATGAAGAAAATCCATGGTTAATTTATAGTGGATGTTTGATACACATGATAGGAGACAAGAGCAAGTTCATAACTTTGAATAAGATCAATGGTGGCATAGTGAAATTTGGAGATAATACTACTACCAAAATTGCCAAAAAAGGTACACTAAGTTTGGATAATGGTAAAACTAAAACTAAAAATATTTTGTATGTAGAAGGTCTTAAGCATAATCTTTTGAGTGTAATTTAAATTTGTGTTTAGAGGTACACACTAAAGTTTTATGAAGAATGTTTTGAAATTAGGAGAAAAGATTTAGATGTGTTGGGTGCAGATCCTTAGAGAATAAGCAATAATTTATATATGTTATCAGATATCAAAGGTCAAATATGTGTGAGTCAGATTGAAGAAAGTTGGCTATCGCACAAGAGAATAGGACACATAAATTTTTACAATCTTTTCAACATCAGCAAGAAGTAACCAATTAGACATCTTCCAAAGATTACAAAGCCATCCAACACCTTTTGTGAACCTTGTTAGCATGGGAAGTAGGACAGAAGGTAGTTCAAGACACAAGATTACTCAAATACTTAGATGTTAGAGATTATTCACACTAATTTGTGTGGACCTATAAGAACTCAAATTACTCAAGGTGAGAAATAATTCATGCTGATTATTGATGATTTTTTACGTATGACTTGGGTAATGTTTTTAAAGAAAAAATTAGAAGCTTTCAGGTATTTCAAAGCATTAGTTGAGAATGAAACTAGTTTAAAGATTAAGTACTTAAGATTAGATCAAGGAGAAGAATTCATGTCAAATCATTTTATTGAGTTTTGTGAAGACCATGGAATAAAGATACATTATTCAATAGCCAAAACTCCATATCCAAATGGAGTAGTTGAACAAAGAAATATAATAGTTTAGGAGATGGTGAGGACAATGCTAAATGAATCCAAGATACTAGATAAATATTGGAGAGAGGAAGTTGGTACAATAGTGCATATCTAGAATAGAGCATTATTGAGAGTTAACAGTGATGAGACTCCTTATTAGCGATGGAAAGACAAACTATCTATAGTTGATTATTTTAGATTTTTTGACAGTAGATGCTTCATAAAAAGAATCAATTAAAAACTGGGTAAGTTTTAATCTAGAGAAGATGAATGTATATTTCTTGATTATTATTTCAAAAGTAAAGATTATAAATGTTATAAAAAAAGAACCAAGAAAATAGTTAAAAGTGTAAGTGTCAGGATAGAAGAAGATGGGGCATAAAGAATCAGTGATCCAGTAGATATTCTTGAAATCATTGAAGAGGAATATTTTGAAGAATTAGATGAAGATGATGAGAATAAGAAAAAGGAAATAAAAAACCCATCCAAATATGTCTAGAGAAATCATAATGAAATTCACATCATTAGGGACATAAATGAAGGAATTTGCACTAGAAGAATGATGGTAAGTGAATATGAGCCAGTTAATTTCTCTTTGTTATCCAAAATTCAGCCTAGAACTTTTTTAGAAGCTAGACATGATAAGCATTGGGTTAAGGTAATGGATGAAGAATAAAATTAGATAGAAAATAATGATACTTGGGAATTAGTAACTAGACTAAAAGATCACAAGGTGATAGGAAAAAAATGGGTTACAAAAATAAGTTTAATAAAAATGGATAAGTGACCAAGAATAAAGCAAGATTAATATGTAAAAGATATGCTCAAATTGAGGGAATAGATTTTGAAGAAACTTTTGCACTAGTACCAAGGTTAGAGGCTATTAGAATGTTTCTTGCATATGTAATGTTAAAAAATTTCAAAGTGTTTTAGATGGATGTCAAGTCTACTTTTTTGAATGAAAATCTATAAGAGGAGGTCTACATTGAGCATCCAAAGGGATTTCTTCTCTCAAATGATAGTAGCCATGTATGCAAATTGAAGAAAGCACTGTATGGATTAAAACAAGATCCCATTGCTTGGTATGCAAGACTTGATATATACCTATAGGATCAAGGTTTCAAGAGAGGATTTACTGATAGTAATCTCTACATCAAAATAGAAGGTGAGCATCAGTTGATTGTTGTGGTATATGTTGATGACATAATATTTGGAGGTAACATTGAAAAAATGACAAAAGAATTTTCTGTCAATATGCAAAAAGAATTTGAGATGTCTATGCTTGAAGAATTGTCATTTTTTTAGGGTTGCAATTTTTTCAATCAGATAAAATAATTTTCATATCTTAAAGTAAATATACCAAAGAAATGTTGAAAATTTTTGGTTTTGAGGATTGTGCACTAGTTGGTACACTAATGGGTACAAGAAACAAGGTAAGTAAGGATGAAGATTCACCCATTACAGATCAATCTTTGTATAGATATATGATCGGTAATCTTTTATATTTGACAGCATCGAGGTCAAACATTATTCATGCAGTAGACATGGTTGCAAGATATCAAGTAGGCCCAAAGGAAAGTCATGTTCAGTTGGTGAACATAATATTTAGATATCAAGGGGACATTGGATTATGGATTATGGTATCCCATAGATAGAGATTTCACTTTGTTTCCTTATACAGATTTAGATTGGGTGGGTTGCTTAGATGATATAAAGAGTACATGTGGAGGAGCTTTCTTCCTCAGTGATAACTTAGTATCATGGGTAAGTAAAAAGTAGAATTTAGTATCACTTTCTATAGCTAAAGCAGAATATATTATAGTGGTATTATGTTGTACTCAAGTGCTTTGGATGAAGCAAACTTTGGAAGATATCAAGGTAAAATATGATGAACTTGTTTCTATATTTTGTGACAACATAAGTGCTACTAATATTTATAAGAATCTAATGATGTATTCAAGAACAAAACATATTCCCATTAGATATCATTTCTTGAGAGAGTGGGTTGCATATCAGTAGGTTAAGATGGAATATATCGATACTATATAAATATATTATAGATATTTGCACAAAGGCACTATTAAAAGACACATTTGAGTATTTAGGGGAGAAGTTGGGAGTAATTTACTTTAATTCCTGCCATTGAAGATCAACATTAGTTGAGGGGGAGCTAAGTGTTAGCTCTAGGATAGGCCCTTTGCCATTGATGTCAAAAGGGGAGAAGAACAAAAACAAGTATAGGAATAGGTGCAAAAATAGGTATAGAGAATAGGTACATGTTACTACAATAAGGGGGAATTACTGTATGTTTTTTTAGATGGTAGTGTGTGCAAGTTGGCATGTGTAGTATAGGTTTCAAGATATGTCAATTTTAGTTTGAGGTTGCCATCAATGAAAAAGGGGGAGATTGTTGGAAATATTTTCATTGATGTCAAAGGTTTAACATTGGTGATAAAGGCCCCATATAATTTAATGGTGTTTTTAATATTCATATCTTGACTAATGTGTGTTGAAATTTATTTAATATTAATGAATATATTTTTGGTTACATAAAAGTTAAAAGAGGGCCCATGGAGAAGTCAAAGAGTCATGGGATAAAGACAAAAGAGGAATGGGATGCCTTTTCCCATGAAGGTTCATCTTAAGGAATTCAAAGATTCACCGAGCGAAGACAAAAGAGGGTATGGAACATTTTTCTATGAAGAGTCACTTTAAATAATTTGAAAGGTCACCAAGATAAAGACAAAAGGGGAAAGGATGCATTTTATCATAAAGGGTCACCATGCAACTTTTCAAATACAAAGATATGAAGGGTCATGCAAGTTTGACACCATTTTCCATGAGGATTGAAGGGTCACAAAGGGTGAATGTCAAAGGTCATTTGGAAAGCTATAAATAAAGGCTTGAGAAGCCATTTGTAATATGCAAGAGAGTGCATGGTTTGTATTTGTTTTATATAAGAAAAGAGAAGAGAATAGAAAGAGATATTATAGAGTTCTATCATTTGTTGATTAAGCAACATTGAGAGATAGTTGTGTTTTATAGAAAAGTGGGGTTGGTGCTCTTATGGGTTGGTGATCACAAATCTTTGCAAGATGTTGGTGCTCACAAATAGTTATTGTGTTAGTGTTCAACAAAGGGGTTGGTGCTCTTATAAGTTGGTGCTTACAAATTTTTTAATTTTAGTTGGTGATATTTCATATACTTGAGATTATTCTTTGTGGTTTTTCCCATTTTGGGTTTCCACATAAAAATATAGTCTCTCTCTCTCTCTCTCTCTCTCTCTCTCTCTCTCTCTCTCTCTCTCTCTCTCTCTCTCTCTCTCTCTCTCTCTCTCTCTCTCTCTCTCATGGTGAATATTGCTTTTAGTTTTATTGCATATCTTGAATGAATGGTTAAGTGAAATTTGATTAAGGAAAATATTTATAAGATATATGATATACTGATTCACACCCCCTCTCAGTATATCTTGTGCTTAACATATGAGTCATTTTGAGGTCTTAAATATAGAATTTATTAGGTTGTACAACATCTTTAGGAAATTTAAAGGTTAAAAAATATAATTTCACATCCCATGTGTCCTAATAGGTCTTAATCAATTGTAATAACTAAATAGTGTTAGGTTCTTTAGAAGAAAGGGTAGTTTTTTTGATAAAAAAGAGAGTTTGGCACTTGTATGACCCATGGAGAAGTGTGACACATGGTATAAGGTTGTAATATGAATCTTCATCTTCCTCGGGTTCATCTCAATGCTTGACATTCTTTGAAAGTGCCATTTTTGGTCTAAAATTGTTTTGCTCCTTGTTCACCCTTCTAGGTACATAGAACCAGTCTTTAGGGTTGCACTTGGTAAGGATAGTTAGAGAACTTAAAAGTAAAAAAACTTTGGGAGGTGAAATTAAAATCATAGAGATTCATTTCCATAACAATATTTTGAATAATGGCAACTTGAATTTTATAAACCATCCTCATGAATTTGACTGTGTTTTTCTACTTATTATTTCATGCACCCTATAGGTTTTGCTCTATTTTTGGTAAGTCTATATGAACCAATTGGTGATGTTGACTATAGATGATTTTGGATCTCTTATCAGATGACACCCATGATTTTTTTCAAGTTTAATTTTATTTTAGTGAGCAAATCATCTCAGGTTGGTAGATTAGTCTCATTTGGGAGGGCAGGTAGGTTTCCACTATCTCCAAAGTTTTTCATGATTTAGAAATGGTTTCAAAGGGTGTAGATATTTTAATCACAATTTATTAAATTTATTATTATTACCCTCATATTTAAATCTCATAATTTAAGGCAAATTATCCATAAAGGTGTAGTCATATACAACTTACCAGTCAGGCAACCATTAATGAACATGTATAGGTGCTTTCATGGAGGGTTATCAATGTTGAAAAGGAAGTATAATATCTTGATTTGAAGGTTTTAAAACATCCTAGTGTTCCATTCCAACATCAAGATAAAATATAAAGTGAATATGAAATTTCATTCCTTTAATGGATGGACCATTTCACTGTCTACCTACATACCATTCAAAGTGCATCTATATGTGTTTAAATAGAGAATACCACATTGAATAGAGGTTTTGAAGATTGGTTTAAATATATTCATGAATATAAAAACATATTTAAAGTATTATTAAAGAGTATAGGTTTTAAAATGAGGTAAAAACATTCACATTGTCCACTTTCTTCTTTACTATGTATATACATTGAATGACCAGCTATAGGTAGCCTAACGGAGAGCTAATTATCCATTTCAAGTGTTAAAGCATGTGATGGAACCTTTTATTAAAGTAATAGAATTGGTTTAGAATCATGGTATACTCATATGGGGATATATTTTGGAAAATTAAAGTGTGGATTATCTTTTAGGGTTAGGTGATAGTGTTAAGGGATCAAATCCCTAATTTGGCAAAATAGAGAACCTAGTAGTTTTGTGGAAACTTTAGAACAAGGTTGTCATGAGATTTGGAACATCTAGGTGTACTAATTATATAGCATATACATGAAATAAATGCTTGTAAAATTTTGGGAGGTAGATGACAAAGAGAGGATGGTTGTTAGATAGCCCAAAAATTAACCTTTGTGCACTAAAATATGATAGTTTCATCTACAGGTTTTGCCCCAAGTGATATTTTCAACATAGGATTTAGTATGAGACATTACCACCATGTTATAGTGGTTTTAAATGGTGAATGTAAATATCATTATATAAATGTATTTTAATAAATTGGTATCTTATGTTTTATGCCCTAAATACACTTATAGGTATCCCATTACACCAAAATGCTAACCTATAACTGACGGTGGCCTTGTTTTCCAAGTTGGTACAGGATTATTCCATCAAGGTTAAATGGTTATAGGTAGTGAAAATAGAATTTTATGATCTATATATTACTTAAATGGAATTTTATACTATGTTTGGTCTCTTATTAGCACCTATAGGTCCCTTATTCTTCACAAATATGTACCTATAGGTTGGCTGTAGGGTTACCATGAGTAATGGGCATGATAAATTCAGTGATAAGACTCACTCCAAACATAAAGGGAAAAAAGGTAGTTGGATTATGGGGTATAAATATTTAAATAGATTTTTTTTCATTATATTCAAGGTCTATAACAATCATGAGCACCTATAGGATCCTATTTGGCCTACAGTTGACTGTGTCCAACTTTGATAAATATTGAATAGATTTGGGGTTCAAAGTGATGGAGAAGGATTAAGCAAGGTTAAAAAGTGAATAAAGAAAGTATGAAATGATCCTAAGAGATTATAAATGTATTTTATATGTTTTATCCAAATTCAAATCATGCAGGACATATATAGGAGTGGTGTTTTGAAGTCAACACAGTCAGGGTTTATATATACAAGTTTAAGAATTCAAGGATGGAAAGGGTTATATATATGGTTAAAGTGATAAATAGTCTTGAGACATATTCATCATGATAATAAATTTATCTATATTCTCTTGATAATGTAAATAAATCAAATAAAGAACTCAAATTAAGCATAATATAGTCTATATGAAATACCTGCACACAGTCCATTTTGCATAAGCATGTCTTGAGTTTTATTGAGGTTGGGGGGTATATGAATAAGATAAAGGGATAAAATTTGAATATATCACATTTAAAACTTGGATATCCTTCAAAAAAATCCAAATGGTTTGATTAAATAAGGGAATTACCCTCTATTTTGTCTCAGACAGAGGGTACTTCCCCTTGTGCATAAACCTATAGTTTTGGGAAATAGAGATAAAAGGGGGGACCTAGAGTTGTTTGAAAATTTAAATAAGGTGTATTAATATGTAAAAAATATAGTTAAATAATGGAAACATATCATATAGAGGAGAAACCCAATGAGATGATCTAGACCATCAAGTTTTCAAGCAGGCCCATTAGGTAGGGTTTTAGCCTAAAGCCAAATGGTAGACCAATGACATTTAAAAAATTAGTAATGGGTTAAAATTAAATAGGATAGGTTTGAAGATTAATTTTATAGGTGTTAAATATCTTAGTTTTTATACACATCTAGGATAATCCATTTTGGGCTTTAAGGTACAAACAGGTCTATCATGGATAGTGAAGCCTAATGCCCAATTAGGGGTATAGCTTAACTTCCACATTGAGATGAGAATTTTAACATATTTATAAGATTAATTTTGATGTGTAAAACCTATTAGGATGCATATGGGTCATAAAGGTGGGCATATTTTGGCTAAAAACCAACTCAGGCCTGTTAGAATGGGAGAAAGAGCTCGATAAGAGATGTTCAAATGCTCACATATTTCATAAATATTTGCATGGATGACAAAGAAATTTAAAGGTGTTATAAGGGGTAATAAAAAACCTTATTTTGTAATGTTTTTTTCAAAATTTGACGTGAAATATCTACGAATATAGATTAAGAGTCAAAACCACTCAAAACCATTGCACACCCTTGCTAGTGACCCAATTAGGAAGATGAAGCTAGAAATATAATACAATGGCCTAGTTTGATCATGAAAGTTATTGGAAATTGAATAGGTCTTCCTAAATATCCTTGCCACCCTTTTGAGATGTACAAAATTGTACAGACAGGGTAAAAAATAGGGTACTTTTGACTATTTTATGTGTTGTGCAGGTTATAGGAACATTAAAGAGATGAAATAAACTTTGGGGAGAATCTCATAAATTATAATAAATTAATATGGTAATTTATATCTTCATAAAAACTCATAAATTACTCAACCATAGACTTCATCTTAGCTAGTCAAAATTGGCATAGTGACCAAGATAGTACAAAGGGTGGAGAACTTCAACTGGTGTGATTTTAAGGTGTGACTAATGATTCTAAGGACATGGAGGGTCTTGAAAATTTTCATCCACTCCCTCCAATATATTTACATGGAAAAATGAAGGAAATTTTGTGTCCAAATGTGTAGGGAACATGAAATAAAAGTTATTTATACTACAAATGATGACGACTTACTTTTAGATTGTTCTAGATGACCAATATTGCAACCAATGAATGGAGAGGAATGTATGAAACCATTGCAATTAATTAAAATCATAAGACCTATCCCTAATTAGTTTTTGGATTTTCAACTAGGTCCAAATTATGAAGTTATTTTTTTGAGCAAAAATGAGAACTTTCATGCCACTTTACAAGAGTTTCATGACTTAGAGAGCCATTTTTTCCTTCTAACCTTGCATGGTTCATCCCAAATCCTCTTCTCATGAAAAAGTAATGTATTTTATTATCTTTAAAAGTGTTCTTGTGACATTTATAATTCTTTTTTCTTCTTCTCTCTCTCTCTCTCAAGTTATATAAGAACTAGCCATTTTGGCCATTGTAACTTATGCTCCACTTGAGTTTGGCCATTGATCAATAAGACTAATAATTTTTAACTCTTAATTAGTATTTATAATGTTATCGCGTAAATGTTTTATTTTTATTAAGTGATGAATCTTGTTTCCTTAGCATATTATTTCATTATCTCACCTATTTTCAGTTGGAAAGCTTCTTCTTGTAGGGCATGTGAAGTGTTCTAGGAAGTCTCAAGGTTGAGTGAGTTAGTCTATTCACTAGTACAATTTAAATCCTCTATATTCCTCCTAGCCTAAAAATTCATCTATAACCTCATAATGTAACATTGATGTGATTAGATATAGATTGGACAAGTGTATGTTTGGTTAATCACTTGGTTTCATATATAACATGTAGCTAGTTGGAAATCATCAAATTATTTGGTGTATCACCTCCGTTATGATAGTTTTATTTTAGTTTTATCTCTACCTTTTTTCCCAAAAAAATTTAGTTGTATTAGTGATCCAAAGTGGTACATCAAGGGAGCTAGCCCTACCTAGAGATTCACCTCATCTTTAGGCTACCCACAAGCCTAGGGTGTTTCAATTATGCCACTTGGATGAGGAGAGCTGAGACATCTCCTCAAAGGGTGAAAATCCAAGTGAAAAAAAAAAATTTAGGCTTTAGTAAATCATAATAAGATTGAAAGTCAAACCCAGTTATGAAAGTAATGTCATTACCCAAACTGAAAGACTTGATCATATTATCCACACACCTGGAATGAATGAATATTTGGTGAAATAAGTCCATATAGGGGAGTCCTATAGGTTGGATGATCCTTTTTAAATCCTATAGACTTGAGTTCCAATATTTTATACTTTTCTTTTGCAATATTGGGATCCTCTTCATCATCACTGCCTTGGTTTGCAGTCTTCTCCACATGGAAGAATAAATCATTATAGTGCTTGTATTTAGTGGCCAATGAAATAGAATTGAAGTTGGTATCACAGAATGTTAGAATTAATATGAATAAGAGGGGGGGATGAATCAATCTTTAGAAAAAATCATTCAATTCAACTTAATTATATATGAACCATTCTAACAATCATGTACATCTTAGCAAGCATAAAAATCAAATCATAAGAGCATGAAACACATGAAGACATCATATACAAAACCATTAAGTAGAATAAAACAAATTGATCAAGAAAATGAACTATATTACTATAGTATAAACATCAATATTTAGTGAAACACCCACTTCACATGGAATTCCAATCCCAATTAGCTCAGCACCAACTCAGCTAGGTTTTGACAAGCACCACTTGCAAGGAGGCACCAACCCCATAAATGACTCAGTACCAACTCAACCACCTAAAAAACTTGATAAAATTTAGAATAATTTTTTTTCTCACATAATAGATGATGATATTCTCCTCTATCTCTTTGGTCACTTCTATCCCTCTCAAATTGGCTTCTAGCCCTCTTTGCTCAACTAACCCTCTTCATGGATTGATTAAGTCTTTTAAACTTGATCATCATATTCAAAACCTCTATTATATATTCATTAAATCTAAATTATGGCTCACATGACCTCAATATTATTACCAATGATCTATATCATTCATTTATCCTCTTCTATTCTCTCTCTCTAAGCATACACAAATACACCTAAATTGCCTTTCTTTTATACAAGTCACCTGATCATATCCTTAGTCATCCACATATTTAAATCACTTAGGTCATATATTAATAAGTCTTATAATATTACAATAAAATTCATTAATCATGAATAAATCAATACGTTAGGTCAGCCATAGCTCAATTAGCCCTTACTCCTCTTTTAGGCTTAATGGAGACCTAATAGGTCTTCTTAACAACATGTTATGCTTTGATATTTTTTGAAGCATATATAAAAACCTCAGATATAAATAAAACATAATATTCAAATATAATATACCTTATCTAACTTTACTTTAGGTCCATAAGACATTTTAGGTCCAATCTCTATTTGAACCCCTCCTGAAATCACTGTTCATTAAAGGCATGTGCATATATAGAAACTTTCTCTTGAAAAACTAAGGCATACACTCAATTTTTACAAAAAATATATGGGAAAAATCACATATTAAAAAAAATCATGGCCTTATTCTCATAAAAAATTCATCTTATGCTTCAACTTAGGTTATATAGGCTTAAACTCTTATCTACAAGATACTCACTCAGAACTCTCAACTGACTTTAAAACATAGTCATGGAAACATGAACTTATGAGACATTATTGAAAATATTAAATGGATTTAAATGTATGAATAATATCTTATATTATCCTTATATCAACCTTAATCAATAAAATTATGATCTCTAATGAAAACTATTGGTCTTACAGATCAATATGTTGATCTTGTCTCTCACAAACTCTACTTAGTCAGACAAGCCATTTTGGCTTCAATGTTCCAGCATCTTACACTAACTTCCAAGATTTTTTAAAGCATGTATAGATTATTCAATTCCAAAAAAAAATCATCATGTAATTCAATTAATCACTCTTAAATGAAAACATATCAGTAATCATCTTCTCACTTCTACCTGATTTCCTTACTATCTACACCATAAGGTTTATTAGCAACTGGACAACTTGGATCACCAAATTTTCACACCTAATTTATATAACATATCCATAAAAATTCATGTAAAATAAATAAAATTTTCAAATTTTTGTCTTCATCCACTTAGAAACTTTGACTCAATCAACTCTATCTATTACAATAAATCTCTAAAAGACAAGTAATTTCCTATAGGGTCTACTCACTCACCTGAGAAATAAATCACATCTAGAGATTCCTGGGAGAGTTGAGTACAACTTAAAAACACCTATATGGACATACCAAATCATTCTTATCACTTTAAAATAAGATTTTCAACATCATGTCAATGTTAGGTTTTTATAAGGGTTTACACCATCTTTCAGTCTTAACAATCATTCATAAAACTTATCTCCTCTTTATAGAAACCAATGCTTGGAAATTTGAGCTATAACCCTTACTCATGTACCACGAATAACTTAGATTATCATTCAGAATATGTAAATTCTAACTATCACTTGAAAAAGCTTTCAAGGTAGATAATCTTCATTATGTGCACTAGAGAAACCTTGAAACACTTTTTCTAGATTTTCTTAAAAATTATGTTCTAAAACTTCATGCACATACTTAAAACAACTTAAATTACCTTTTTTAATGATCACCAACTCATCTATTTCATGGAAACTATTATAGACACCCCATCTAGCCATCATCTATCTTTTACTTTCTATGCCTTGATCTGAAAGTCACATTAAATCTTGAAGCTGACCTTCTAGCCACCCTATGGACCTCACCTTGAAACTCTCTTGTGTTACAATGACCCTTGTGTATGCTCAAGAAATATCATATACTCACTCTTCTTCATATATTTAGTAGATAATATTTATAGATACTTATATATATTTAGAGATTGACTAAGGATCTTCATATCATCTTCAGAGTTTCATACATAGATCTTTGGAGATAACCTTCTAATTATTTACAAGGTCCTCAATGCCTCATGTATAAACTCAAACAATTTTTTTCATGCTCAAACATTTTCAAATATTCTTTAGAGAATTATCATCTTCATAGCTCATTTACATCATCTTTAGAGCTACTTACATAGATATTTGGAGCACATATCTTTATCTTTAGAGCTCACTCATTTCATCATGCTACCTGCACATACCATCTCACAAGGTCTAGATAAAGAATTGTAAAATTCTTGACACTTGGAATTCTAACCTATGCTCACTCATGTTGATTCTCAATGATATCACTCAAGCTACAATCTACACATTATTCACATATTACTCTATTAAGAACACTCATTATACTTGGTAATAAAACTCATCATACACATACCTTAAGGATTACTTGACCAAACACCTTTACAAAAACCTTTGACATGAAAGAT
This sequence comes from Torreya grandis, assembly GCA_037957365.1. Lineage (NCBI taxonomy): Eukaryota > Viridiplantae > Streptophyta > Pinopsida > Cupressales > Taxaceae > Torreya > Torreya grandis. The sequence continues at coordinate 1,677,286 of JARHVA010004078.1, read as the reverse complement.
ATTAGATTGACATCAATGACATTAGATTTGACATCAATGACAACACTTATTTCAACAACTCAACAATTAATGATAATGCTCAACAAAATCCTCCTTAATTAATGATAATGTCCAACAATCTCCCCCTTTGTCATTGATGACAAACACACTCATAAAATTATGTCAACCACTCTATATGGCAATCACATTTTAGACCTAGTTCTTTCCTTTTCTCAACCTTATTGATCTTTTTCCCTTTCTAATCTTTTTAAATATTTATCCACCTTTGACATTAATGACAAATGTATTCCATAACTGTCATCTTCTTTCATAATGAACTTAGATTATAAGATAAAGATTAGGCTTAGTCAACAACTTGAATAGCTCCCCCTCAAACCATGAATACCTTCATGGAATAACTCACTTATTCTTTAAGGTAATGAGAATGATTATAAATCCATTAGTAATTGACTATTTCAATGATTACTAGGGGAAATAATTACACCCAATTCTTATCGTAGGTATTCAAAAGTTACCTTGGTAGTGGTTTAGTCAGAATGTTTACAATTTGATCCTATGTAGAAACATATTTAAGTTTGACACTTTATTTACTTACCTGCTCTCTTAAAAATGGTATTTTATGGGAATGTGTTTGGTTATTGAGTTCATTATTCGATTATTTAAGACACTTATATCACTTGTATTATCAAAATAGATAGGGATTGGACCATTATACTCCATCTTGTAGTATTTTAGGGTCTATCTCATTATTAGACTTGTTTGTAATATAAAGTTTTTACAATGTACTCAGCCTTACAAGTGGACAAAGCTAATGATAGTTGATTCTTGATTAACCATGACACTAGGCATCCCCATATGAAAAAATATACTCAATTAGTAGTCATCTAATCATCTATACTTCCTTCCTAATTTGCATTTGTGTAGGCTATCAAATTGAAATCTTTTCCTTTTACATACCATAATCCATACTCCATATTCCCCCTGAGATACTTGAGTATCCTTGTGAATACTTGCAGATGAATCTCCTTTGCATTTTCTTGAAATATTGAAATGAGACCTACTTCTTACATGATGTCAAGTCTAGAGGTAGTGGTATACAACAAACTTCTAATCATTGACCTATATGACATATAATTGATTTTTTAAGACACATCTTCCTTGATTAACTTACATCCTATGATCATGGGTGTACTAACTACCTTGAATTCTTCCATCTCAAATATTTTTAACATCTCTCTTATATACTTGGCTTGTGAGATGAACATACATTTTTCATATAAAGTAATTTTGAACCTAAGAAAGAATGATAATTCTCCTAACATGGTCATATCAAAATATTTATTCATAACCTTTGTAAAGGCCTTTGTCATCTTTTCATTATTTCCACCAAATATGATGTCATCTACATAAATAAATACTATCAAATGATGGTCATTTTATATATTGATATATAGATTACTACTTGCAACTCTTCTTTTGAATCCTTGATCTAATAAATATTTGTCTAACTTAACATACCTAGATCTAGGAGTTTGCTTTAGACCATAGAGAGACTTTTTCAATTTTCAAACATAGTCTTTATTATTTTGTAGTTAGAACCATTAAGGTTGCTCAATGTACACTTCTTCCAATTTCCCATTGAAAAAGGCATATTTGACATCCATCTAGTATGTCTTTAATTCTTTGAATCTTTCTATAGAAACCCCTACTTCTCTGATCTCTGAAATTGAATATTTTTTTGGACTATTTTGTGTATTTTGAATTTTTTGTGTTTTTGGCATGAAATAAAGAATGCAAAATTTGCAAGATAATTTCGTATACAGTTCAAATAAATAAATATTGAAGCAGTAAAAACTTATAACTAGTTAATCTAAGATCTTATTGTTCATTTCAAATGATTACAATAGTGAATCTCTGTCATGCAACAAAAGAATATAAATATTGTCTCCAAAAAAACTAATTTTTTTCAAACCCTAGATCTAGAATGGCTGGTGTGGTTTTTGGTTGATGTTTCAAACACACAGTCACTGCCATTAGTTATGATGCCGCTATCAATAGGATAACATTGTGAACTCTACCGATGTTAGTTTTTGAGTCAGCTGATGTCAGTCTCTAGCTACTAATGTCAGTCTCTAGAAGTCAAATTACTCTGCCGACATCGGTACTGGGTCAACTGATGTCAATCTCTAAGATCCTTATGGTTTGTGACTACTAAAACATGCCTTTTTCCCAAAATTGTATGGCCTGGTACAAAACCCGTATGTATTTCATACAGAAGTAGTAAAACTATATGGCCTGTATGCTAGACACCTGATCTCAAGGAATATTATGCTAATACTGAAGATCTTTATCTAGACAATTTTTGGATTAAAAAACTAATGAAATAAATACCTGTGAATCCCTATAATAACCTCTGTGTGAAGTTATCTCTCAAATTGGCAATAGATCGACTGATATCTCACAACCTCTGAATTGCACACACTAAAGAGTGCATGTTCTCCAATGCAAATGGAATACTAGAAAGCCTTGGCTCAGTCTTCTAAGAAAAATACTTAGCAAAATTTGTCTTCAACAATGAATAATTATTATGGCCTCCCTCCAATGAGAAACCCTTATATCCTCTAAAAGGTGTGCTTGCCCTAATTAGGGTTTCATAATTAAGAATTAGGGTTTCATAATAAAAAATAGGCCAAATAATTAATATTTAATTAAATCAATCAAATATTAATATCTCCCTCAATACAAGTCTGAAGGAGCCTGAACGAAAGCCAACTAGAAAAATTCTGCTAGTCGAATCCAAGCCAAGCTCCACCAAGACCCTCTATCCATCCTATCAACCTACGAAGGTCACATAATAGGCAAATCATCATAAAACAAGATCACACTAAAAAGGGGACATTACACTTTCATAAGCTATTAAAAATATAATTACCTCTAATATTTATACTGGTATAAAGATATCCCCAAAGTCTACCCCTTTAAATTGTGCATATCCCTTGCATACCAATATAACCTTATTACGAGTGACTTCTCCATCCTAATTTAACTTATTTATAAACACCCATTTTGTGTCAATGACATTTTTGTCTTTAGGTATAGGAAGTAGTTTCCATGTCTCATTCTTATGTATTTGATCTAAATCCTCATTCATAAAATCTATCTAAAATTTGTCTTTGATTGCTTCTATAAGACTCTTAGGTTCAAGCTTGGATAATAGAGAAACATTCTCTTGATTTCAATTACTTACCAATCTTCTCCTTGTTTTCATACCTATATTATTGTTGCCAATGATTTAAGATTCAATATGATCTCTTTGAATCAATCTTGAAGGCATTTTTGAGTCCTATCTCTCTTAAAATTCTTCCTCCTCATCAATCTCTATAATCTCCTCATCATTCTTGAAGTCTAAATTCTCTAAAGTATTCTTTAACTATGAGTGAGATTTCCTTATATCATCAATCTTTTCATTGATACTTCCCACTATCTTTTTTAGTCTCTTATTATAACATATATATGATAATATCATTGAGGAGTATCCTAAGAATATACATTCTTTAGATCTAGAGTTAAACTTACCCAAGTTTCATCATCTCTTTTAATGAAACATTTGCTCCCAAATACTCTAAGGTGTTCTACATTTATAGTTTTGACCTTCCATAATTCATAAGGAGTCTTATTATCATTGATCTTTACTTTTAATCTATTCAAAATGTAGATATTAGTGATAACTAATTATCTCCAATATCCATTAGATAACATAGACTCATGGAACATAGTTCTATCCATCTCTTGAAATATTCTATTCTTTTTTTCCACTACCCCATTATGTTGAGGTGTCTTAGCTTCTAAGAATTGTCTCCTTATTGTATGAACCTCATAGAATTCATCAAACTCATTGGGATAAAACTCTCCTCATTTATTAGATATTAATCACTTGATCTTCCCATTTTTCTCATTCTCAACAAGGGCCTTGAATACCTCTAACTTATCAAGAGCTCATAATTTATCCTTCAATAATACAACCCAACTCATTCTTATGTAATCATCAATGGTTGGCATGAAGTATCTATTTCCTTAAATGTTTTGAATTCTCATAGGTCCATAGAGATACATGTGGATTAACTCCAAGGCTTTTTGCTATATTACTCCTTGGACTTGAACCTTTTTTTTGTTTTCTTAATATGTTGACATGCCTTACAAAGAATGTTTGTAGGTTTGATGATCTCAAGCATATTCTTAACATATTTATTATTTTTAATTATAACTAAATTATTAAATTTTAGGTGTCCTATAATTTTGTACCATATCCAACTTTCATCTATATTTCTCATGAAACATCTCTCCTTCTTGATCTCATTCAATACATATAGGTTGTTCTCATTCCTCTTATAATTGGAAATTAGCCTTCTTGATTTGGATTTTCTTATCTGACATCCTCTATCATGAAAGGTTAGTGTGTGTATTTTATTTCACATTTGACTTACACTCAGTAGGTTGTGTTTAAAAATTTCCACATACAACACATTTTGGGTCTTAGTCTTTCTATTATCCAAACTCAAGACACCCTTGCCAAATATATTAGCAATTGTGTTATCTCCAAACCTCACTATTATTATAGAATTATTTTTTAAATAGATAAAATTATTTATATTTTATATCATGTGGCTTGAGAAATCACTATCTATATACCATTTCATGCCTTCATCTTGAATGTGAAAGGTAGTCTGAGCTAGCATAAAATCCTCTTTGGTTTTTTATTCTTCCTTGACAAATAATTCATCTTGATTCTTGGGATAAATATAATCCATTATAACTTGATTTGGTGTCCATACCAATGTTTGATCTTTCTTGTGCATTATAGGAGCTTCATGTGTGTTTTTGAACCTTTCAACTTTAATAGATCAGAATCTTGTAATGTGTATTATATTGTGACAGATATAGCAAACAACATTCTTGTACTTACCATGGTTCCAAGATGAGTTATGCCTTTATTGTTTTGGGTTGATTCATTGGTTTTTTATATTATTAAATTGTTTTGACATTTCATTCTCTTTCTCCAACTTGTTCATTTTATCCTTCAACTGGTTATACTCAAATTTCTTTAATTTGAACCTTGAGTTGATATCTTCTAACTGACTATTTTGATCATTGATAGTCTTCTTTTGATTATTATAAGCATAAAGATATATTATGAGATTATTTTGAAGGTTAAATTCAGATTATACTTGTTTATTATCATATAATACTTCATCATACATGTTGTCTTCTCCTTGTTGATCATAAGACATCTTGTGCTTCTTTGAATATCCTCTAAGCTGTTAGAATTTGTCACAAAGGACCAGACTCTGATACCAATTTTTGAAAATGATATGATTGAGAGGGGGTGAATAAATTTTCAAAACTTTTATTTCAATTCCACTTAGTCATATATGAACCATTCTAACAATCATGTACATTTCAGCAAGCATAAACATCAAATCATAAGAGCATGAAACACATGAAACCAACATATACATGGTAAAACCTAAAGTGGAATAAAACCCATTAATGAATAAAATGGAATATAATAATATAATAAAAACATAAATATTTAGTGAATAACCCACTTTACATGAATCACCAAACCCAGCTAGCTCAACACCAACTCAGCTAGGCTTTAACAAGCACCCACTTGTAAGGAGGCACCAACCCTCTAGATGACTTAGAAATAAATTATCTAATTGAAAAAAATTATCACATTTAGAATAATTTTTTTCTCACAAAATATATTATGATGTTTTACTTCAACTCTTCACTCACTTCTATCCCTCTCAAACTGGTTTCTTGCCCTCTTCTCTCAACTAACCCTCTTCATGACTTGATTAGGTATTCTAACCTTGATCCTCATATGAATAACCTATATTATATATTAATAAAATATATATGATGTTTTACATGACCTCATTATTCTCACCAATGATCTATATCATTTTATTATCCTCTTCTATTCTCTCTCTATAAGCATACACAAATAGGCCTAAATTACCTTGATTTTATACAAGTCACTTGATCATATCCTGATTAGTTGGATACATACTTAAATCAATTAGGTTGTCCATGAATATGTCTTATAATATTAAAATAACATTCCTTAATCATTAATTAATCAATACATTAGGTTTTCCATAGATCAATTAGCCCTTACTCTTATTTTAGGCTTAATGGAGACCTAATAGGTCTTCTTAACAACATGTTACCCTTTGATATTTCTCAAAGCACATCTAAACACATCACACAATATGAAAATACCATATTCCACTCTAATATACCTTATCCAACTTTAAATTAGGTTCATAACACATTTTAATTCTAATCACTATTTGAACCCCTTCTTGAATCACTATCCAAAAAAGGCCTATGCATATACAAAAAGTCTATCTTGAATAACTAAGACATACACTAAATTTTTACAAACAAATATGGAAAAAATCACATATTTATAAACATCATGACCTTAGGTTCATCTCAAAATTCATCTTATGCTTTAACTTATTGTATATAGGCTCAAACTCTTCTTTACAAGATACTCAGTTAGAACTATCAACTGACTTTAAAACACAATCAAGAAAACATGAAATTATGACACATGATTGAAAATATTCAAGGGATTTTAATGTATAAGTAGGATCTTATATTATCCTCATATCAAAATCAGTAAATTATATTATAATATCTGATGAAAACTATTGGTATTATAAACCAATCTGTTGATCTTCTCTCTCACAGACTTTGCTTAGTCAGATAAGCCATTTTGGCTTCAATGTTCCAACAACTTACATTGAATTAAAATATTTTTAAAATCATGAATATATTATTAAAGTCACAAAAAACACCATCATGCACTTCAATTCATCACTCTGACATGAAAATACATTAGGAATCATATTCTCACTTATGATTGATTTCTTATTCTCTGCACCATAAGGTTTGTTAGTGATTGGCTAACTTGGATCAAAAAATTTGCACACCTAAGTCATTAAAATTATCCATAAACCTTAATGGATAATAGATAAGAGTTTCAAACTTTTATATTCATCCAATTATAAAATTTGACTTGGTCATCTTTATCTGCTACAACAAATATCCAAAAGATAAGCACTTTCCTATAGGGTCTGCTCACTCCCCTGAGAAACCTATCACACTTGGAGATGCTTGGTAGAGTTTAATACAACCTCAAAACACTTTTTTTTCCATATGAAATCTTTCTAATCATTTTAAAACAAGATTCTCAACATCATTTCAATGTTAGGGTTCTATGAGGGTTTATACCATGTTCCAATCTTAATAATCACTCATAAAACTTATCTCATCTTTCCAAAAACCAATGCTTGGAACATTGATCTAGAATCATTCCACATCTAACATAAACAACTTATATTCTCATGAAAAATATACATGTGCCAATGAGTACTTTAAAAACCTTTTTAGGTAGATAATTATTCATTTCGTGCACTTGAGAAACCTTGAAACACTTTCTCAAGATTTTTTTGTAAACTATGATCTAAAACTTCATGCACATACTTAAAAAAAATTGAATTTCCTCTATCAATGGTCACTTTCTCATCCATGCCATGAAAATTGATATAGATACCTAATCTAGCCATCATCTCTCTTTTGATTTCTATGCATTGATCTGTAAATCACATTAGGTCTTAAAATTGAACTTCTATCCACCTTATAGAATTCAGCTTGAAACTCTCATGTGTTCCAATACCTTTTGTGTATGATAAAGAAACCTCATACACTCACTTTTCTTTAGATCTTCAACAAAGCATATTTAGTGCTACTTACATATCTGTTAAGCACGAAACATAGTTACTCATAGTAAATCATATATATTTTACTTAATCAAATTCTTTTTGATTTAACTACTTAATCATACATTCAAGATATGCAATGAAATTGAAAGCAATAACATGCACCACATAAGAGAGACACACACTAGATTTTACATGGAAACCCAAAGTGGGTAAAACCATGGAAAACAATCTCAAGTATATAAATGAGCACCAAATCAAGTTTACAAAGTTCATAAGCACTAACTTACAGGAGCACCAACCCCTTTGTTTAACACCAAAAAAATAATGATTTGTGAGCACCAACCCACAAGAGCACTAACCCCTTTGTTGAGCAACAACATAAAAATGATTTGTGAGTACCAACCCATAGGAGCACCAACCCCTTTTTGTATAAAACACCAACTATCTTTCAATGTTAACTTCTCAACAAATGATAACACACTATTATATCTCTTTCTTTTCTCTCATCTACTCTTTTAAGCTAGATAAAAAAATTACAAACCATGCTCTTCCTTGCTTATTACAAATGGCTTTCCAAGCCTCCTTTTATAGGTTTCCAAATGACCTTTGGCATTCACCCTTTGTGACCCTTCAATCCTCATGGAAAATGGCACCAAACTTACATGACCCTTCAAATTCTTCCATATGAAAAGTCACATGGTGACCCTTCATGGGAAATTGCATTCTTTCCCTCTTTTGTCTTTATCTTGTGACTCTTTGAATTACTCAAGGTGACCCTTCATGTTAAAATATGTCCTTTTCATCTTTTATCTTTACTTGGTGACTCTTTGACTTCCTCATGGGCCCTCTTTTATCTTTATGCAACCAAAATTATATTCATTAATATTTAATTAATATTAACATAATTTAGCCAAGATATGAACATTAAAAACACCTTTAGACATTAAATTATATATTGATAGACTTTTGACATCAATTATAATATTTCCAATAATCTCTCCCTTTGTCATTGATGGCAACCTCAAACTGAAACTACCACATCCTAAAACCTATATTGCACATGCCAACCTACTCATATTGCCAACTAAAAAACATATATTAACTCCCCCTTACTATAACATCCTATTTTATAAACATGTTCCTATACCTATTCCTATACCTATTCTTAAACATGTTCTTATACCTATTCATATACTTATTCATATACTTCTCCCAATTAACTAATATACAAATTAATTTTTCAACTCACCTTCATGACTTTCTTGTCATGCAACACAACCAAGACCCAATATGCATCCACCATACTACATTTTTTCTATAAAGTGTCTCCTTGAAACCTAGAATAGACACCCCACATAAAGAGTCCTAGAACAAAATCTTAGGAGATGCCCACATCTCATCTATTACTTCCTTGATCTTCTTGCATCTTTCTCTTACAATCCATTTAAACATGTATAACTTCTTTGAATCACTATCCTCAACATCCATGATGTTGTTCATCTTCTCAATTCTTGAAATTATCTTATCTTGACAAGGCTCATGATCAAATGTAAAAAGATATTCTCTTTGATCTAAAAGTTGTTTAAGACTAGTATTCACTATCTTTCCTCATAACAAGAGTTCCACAAAGTCCTTACTATTTGATTCTTTCTCCACTATAGCAAGTAATCTATTCTCACTCTTAGACCTAACCTAGTTATCCTTCATTATCTTAGGTCTCCAAACCTATGTTTTGGTATTCTCATACCTTCTAGGGGCTCCATATCCTTTGACATAACTTGAGGATCTCTTTACTCCATTTGGACATAATTTAGCAATATGGCCAACCTTTTGACAAAAAGACAAACAATGTTTCTCATACATTTTTCTTGAAGATGACTAAAATCTATCTTTGACTGATTGCTTCTCCTCAAAAAGTCTCTTGCCCTATGACCAACATGATGACAAATAAAATAATGGCCATGAAAAGAATTAGAAAATTTGAAGGCATTGGTCTGACTGATTGGCTTATTCAATTTGCCTTTAAAATTTACATCCTTCTCACTTTGGACTAATATTTCATGATATTTCTCAACCTTGATTATGAGCCTATCATTCTTATCTTTCAAAGAACCTAACTCAACCTTCAACTGATTACACTCTTCTTCTCTTGATTTCAAACTTAAATGTACAACCTCCAACTGATTCTTAAGATCTTGAATAAACATCTTAACTTATTTCGATTCTATAACCAACTTAGAATCCAAGATACATACATGTTCCTTAAGAGCCTCAACCATAGATTTCAACTCTTGATTCTCATTCTTTAGCTACTTGGCCATCGTGCATTCCTCGATCTACCTTCAGGCTGTTAAACTCTCTCTGAAGGAAACTACTCTAATACCAATTGTTAAGCATGAGATATATTGATTCACAGTATATCATATATATTTTACTTAATCAAATTCCTTTTTCTTTAACCACTTAATCATACATTTATGATATGTAATAAAACTGAAAGTAATAACATGCACCACATAAGAGAGAGAGAGATACTAGATTTTGTGTGGATACCCAAAGTGGTAAAAAAGACATAGAATAATCTCAATTATATAACTGAGTACCAACTCAAATTTATAAAGCTTGAAAGCACCAACTTGCAGGAGCACCAACCCATTTGTTGAGAACCAAAACAATAATGATATGTGAGAACCAACCCATAGGAGCACCAAACCCTTTGCTGAGAACCAACATAATAATAATTTGTGAGCATAAAACCATAAGAGCACCAACCCCTTTTTGTATATAACACTAACTATCTCTCAATGTTTATTTCTTAACAAATGATAGCACACTATTATATCTCTTTCTTTTCTCTCCTCTACTCTTATAATCTAGATATAAAAATTACAAACCATGATCTTCCTTGCTTATTACAAATGGCTTCCTAAGCCTCCTTTTATAGCTTTTCAAATGACCTTTGGCATTCACCCTTTGTGACCATTCAATCCTCATGGAAAATGGTGCCAAAATTACATGACCCTTCAAATTCTTCCATATAAAAAGTCACATGGTGACCCTTCATTCTAAAATGCATCCTTTCCCTCTTTTGTCTTTACTTGGTGACTCTTTGACTTCCTCATGGGCCCTATTTTGTCTTTATTCAACCAAAATATATTAATTAATATTAACACACCTTAGCCAAGATACGAATATTAAAAACACCTTTAGACATTAAATGCTATATTACTAGACTTTTGACATCAAAGACAATATATCTAATAATATCTTTAGTTATCGACAAAAGATCTTCATAGCATCTTCAAATTTGCATACATAGATATTAAAAATTGACCTTATAATAATTTACAATTTCCTCAATGCCTCGTGTACAAACTCAAATGATCTCTTTCATACTAAAAAATTGTCAAATATTCTTTGGAGAATTCTCGTATTTTTAGATCATTCGAAGAATGTTCAGAGCTACTTACATAGATCTTTGGAGCACAAAACATTTTCATCAGAGCTCACTAATTTCATAATTCTATCTATACATACCATCTCATAAGGTATATATCAATTAATAAAAAATGCTTGACACTTGGTATACTGACCTATAATCACTGATATTGATTCTCAATGACATCACTCAAGATACTATCATAACATTCTTAAAACAATACTCTAGCAACAACACTCATTATGCTTGGTAATATAAATCATCATATAGATACCTTAAGGGTTACTTGACTAAGCAACTTTACAAGAACCTTTGACATCAATGATATTATATTAACATCAATGACATTAGATTTGACATCAATGACAACACTTATTGAAAAAACTCAACAACTAATGGAAATGCTCAACAAACTCCTCCTTAATAAATGACAATGTCCAACACAAAAGACTATGTTAATTCTACATGAATAGAGTAATGAAACTTATTCTATCTTGGTAGCTCCAGGCATTCCTACTTCATCCATGGTTTCCATATTTTTGATTGATGAGCTCATTGATTATATTGATGTTTGAACAAATTCATAGATGTATTTAGAAAATAACAAAGAGCACTTCAAATTTCTTTAACAAATAGAAATTAAAAGTGAATGCAAAGCCTTGAGGCTACAAGCTTTAAACTTTAGATTTTTAGAATTTTGAACTACAAGATACGAGTCATAAATGACAAGTATCTTTAACTAGCTTTCACTTAAATCTAGGGTGGATCTATAATTTTATTCTAATGGCTTCAAAAATCCATTTTTGTAGATTAGCCAATCATTACTCTCAATTTTTCCATGTGTCTTCTCATCATAGGCTTGAATTTTCCCTTGAGGTGACTTGGTTTTATAACCACCAAAATGAGCCCCATCAGCATTTAATTTTCACCAACAACTAGTGCTTAGTGGATAACTACATGCCATTTTGGTGTCATACTTGACATGCATTTGACACTTGGTGCTTTTTCATATATTTTAACCTTGTATTTAAGATAACTAGGTGAGTTGTGTGATATTATACCAAGTGGCATCTTTTGATTGTATCATGCCTCCTTTTGATATTGCATGGTTTGACCCCTTTTGATTTAGGCTAATGTGGTCTTGGGACACCTAGTATCTTGCCAAGTGGTAGGATTTCATTGACTCATGTTATCATGCAACTTTATTAAATGAAACTCTTGATGGGATCATCTATTGCAACACTCTGCTACATGTTGCCTTTTGATTAGATCACTCTTTATTGGGTTTCATAGTTTCCATTGATCACATATTACCATGAGGTAAGGTGCCCATGTGTCACTATTTTATTAGTTTATATTATTGGGTGGATTCCATGTAGCATATATATATCCAAGATTGTGTGACTAAGCAATAGGTTTCAACTTATCATACTCTCTTAGTATTATGATATTGAAAATTATGCCTTAGATGTAGGGGAAACGGACATGATTAAGTGCCAAGTGTCATGATGTGATTGGATTGATCTATTATGGGACCTTTGAAAGTAGTTAATATCTCATTAGGATGTGAGTGGTCACCATATGGCATGACCTGATGGGGTCACAACTCTTTTTAGGTTTAATTGTAATGATTGATTAGCAAGTAAAACATTCTCATTATATCACTTGGTTATGAGACTTTAGAAAATAGTAAGATAATTATAATATCATTACAATATGCCAAGTGGCATGATGTGATAGATTCATTAGGTTATGAACCCTTTTCTAACTTTTCTCTGAACTAGAAATGCCATAACTAGGTGCCAAATGGCATAATCCTATTGGATTGTGTGTTTATAAACCCTTAAAACTTTCTTTTGAACTCAAAATGCTATGACTCAGTGACAAATTTTATATGACCGAGTGACCAATGTGTGTGATGATACCGTATATTAATCAAGTATGATTTGGCATCAAGATCTTATACTAAGGCAAATGATGTAATAGTTAGTAAACTACTTGATAAAAGAGAAGGGACAAGTCTAAATTCATACACTCTTAACTAAAAAATATAACTTGGACCCTCTTTTAAAAATTAAAATCAAAGTACATCATAATATCATATTTATGATTTTTGACATAGCCAAAGTAATACTATAGTTTGAAAACCTTAGTTACGTAGTTTTGATTCTATTTTAGGGACCACACATTGAATTTTGAATTATAAACCCTTGCAAGATCACTTTTAAACAAGTTAGATCATTAGAAAACCAATAAACTTAAACATTAGTGAAACATTTTTCAAAAAACACACATTAATATCTACCATGGATCAACATGACTTTCGAATCTTTAAAATCATACAAAGGATTTTATATCATGTGGAACAAATGGTAAGGTATGTACTAAGATAAATGACCCAAAATTTCATAGGGTCCCCATTTTAAAAAAAATGATGCATGTTAAACTCAAAAAATGGCAACCTCCATGAGAAACATAACAATATGTTAGAATTCAGATATCCTAGTTTAGAGTGTAATCATTAAGTAATCACCCCTTAGAAGATGTGACAAATATCATAATTCATTCTTTAGAACTAATTACTTTTCACTTGAAGGATTAAAGAATAAAAACCTGAACAACATTCATACTATGTGTGTTTTTTGAATTGATTGACTAACATACCTTTGGATTTTAGAATCAGTAGCTTAAAATCTTATGGCTTTGAACATAGTTTTTGTAGACACCTAAATCTAGCCACCAATAACCTTCAATCAGGATTTTGACCAATTTCCACCAAAGTGTACAATTCAGCCTAAAACACTAAAACATACTAAATGAGTTGAAATTGATATATTCAAGTGCCAATTTTAGAAAAGGTGTCATTAAATGGGGTAATTCAATTTATGAAGCAACTAACTTTGATCAGATCATTTTGAGTCAAAATACTAATTTTGTACCTAGGTGCCCTGGATTGCTCTTTTCTATCAAGTTTATTACAAGAGATATGTGACTTTAGTATTTGGTTTTGACAACATCCTAAATGGGATAATGGATCTAATGCATCTAATATTATGTCCTAATTCTAATCCATTCAAAATTTGGGCCAATAATAAGACATTCTAACCAATTTGAATAATTTGTGCACAAAGAGCCAAGGTTTGCATCAAAGTGCTCAATCATGCTTAAGAGATAATTAAACCAAATCATAATCATAATTAATAATTACATGTAACTTGTTTAATTTTTTTAAAAAATAAATGAATATTGAATATTTGCATCATTAGGTGACATCATTTCTTGCTAAAACATCCCTAGGCCATCAATACATAAAATATCAACGTTAACCCCTCCCATGCCTCATCAAAGCCCTTCCATGCCTAGTTAATGCCCCTCTATCCCAAATATTAATTGGGATTTTGTAGAATGAATTTCATATTTTCATGGACACACATCTCAATCTTGAGATTGACAGTCATGGTTGATCCTCAAACCATTCAAAAAATCTATAAATAACAAGCCTCAAAGACAAAATTTCAAGCTCTTTTATGCCAAACTTATAATTCCCAAATACATTAAAAATAACTGAAAATTATTTTTATAAAGCCCAAATATTGAGACAGTCCAAGCCAAGCCAAAGCCAAACATGGTGCCAAGGAGAGATGGAGGTAGCCACACTTCTTTGATGAAGACTCATTGAGCACAATCTGAGCAAGCCACTTCAACAAGCTATTTAGAACATTAAAGGAAGGTGAAGGAGGGTTTATTTTAATTTTAGTTATTTTTTTCATATGTATGTTTGTTATTAATCTCCCTCTAGTTTCTAGGCCTAGTAATGTTATGCTAGTTAGTGTGTTTCTTTCATTTTGTTTTCATTTTAGAACTAACACGATATTACCCATCCTCTCTTCAATCAAATTCCTATTTCACATAATGGCACACCCTATGGGACCCTAGCCATAAAAATTTAGTCAAAAATATATTTCAAGAAACCTAATAATCTTTTCCATGTAGGATCTTGGATTTATAGGCCAAAAAGAGCGAAATTTAAGTTAAAATTCTATTTTTTTGATAAATGCATTTTTGTTCGTAATAACATCAATTTTGCTATTTGTTGTAATATCGTTGATGTCAAAGTAGTGATTTTGTAAACAATTTTTTTTCTAAAAAGAGATTTCATAGCCATGATAAGTGATATCATTCATCAAAAAAATGATTTCATTCACCTGAGCAGTGATTTTACAAAACAGTGATATCATCATTCTAGGCAGGAATATTGTTAATTTGGGTAGCAATTTTGTCAAAAAAATAATGATATTGTGTTTTTTAATATTTCATGTCTGATAACAATGATTTTTTTAATAAAAATGATATTGTTAAAATTGGCAATGATTTCATATGTAAACATCAATATTGTTACCTTATGCAATGATATCATTGATTTGGTGAGTGATTTCATTTAAAACAGTGATTTTATTAATTTGACCAACAATTTTGTCATCTAAATAGTGATATTGTATTTTATATTTTATCTAATCCATAATAGTGATATTGTGTTCTAATTTTTTTATTTTACAAGAAAATAATGATATTGATTGTGTAACAATGGGATTGCAATAGAGAGTTGAAATTTTTAATGTTGTTTGCTCAAACTCTTAAGTGCTTCAAAGAAAACCCTTATAATTTTGTTTTTACAGGTTGAGAGAGTATATTAGATGTTTTTTCTATTTCATTTAACCAAACACACTTTCAAAATTGGTGCTTAATGAAAATAGAGGGTGCTTAGGTAAATGTTTTTGATAAATTATGATTTTCAAAGTTACAACTTAAGACCAAGGGGTCAAAAGAACACCACCTAATATTTAATTTGGTGCTTAAAATTTAATTCACTTGACAAATTTTATCTTCAATATTTATTTTAAAATAGAATTTGATTGGAAAAAAGAGGGATGTTGCATGTATGCTTTTCCATTCATCTCCTTTAGGGAACTTTTAGAATCAAAAGTGCCATCCTTATTGCAAACATACCTAGTCCAAAGCACAGAAAGAATGTCATCTAAAGCACTCTCCAAAAACTCACAATAGTTTCGGTGACCTTGAAAATTACCCTAAATTATTTCTATTAGACATTTATTTTTATGCAAACTTGTCTTGTTAGGGGGACATCGTTACTTACCACAAGTTATTTAGGGAAAATTTGACTTGAAGTTTCATCTTCCAGCACTGAATTCAACCATTCTCACTAGGATAAGAGGTTTGAGTGGTTGAACCACCTTCTAGTGTTGGAGTTACACATAAGACATATCTACACTTTAGACATCGCACTACACTGAGCAAGTGATAGATGTAGTGGTTGAAAAAAGGGTAAGACCTTTTGGTAACAAGCCAAGTTCCTCGAACACCTAATTATGTGAATTTTTTTTACATATTGACATGAAATTAATTATGTAATTGATCCCTCTAGAATGATTTAAAACCAATTGGTTTTAGTCAACCCCACATTGTCATACCCTTACTAGGATCTGGAGTATTATACTTAGTATATTTTGGTCATTTTTGCTTGGTATGTTTTGAGACTAAAACTTGTATGTTTGTTTATAAACCATGCCAAAACCAATTTGTTTATATGCCACTCTTTTGTCTAAAGAGGTGTTATGCTATTTATTTTACACCACACTTGTGCCTTGAAATTATTTTTAAACTTATTTATGTGTGTGTCATTTGAGTTGCTAAGGGTAGTGTTACGCTACCAAAAACATGTCAAACCATTTTTCCTTTAAGTCTTTGAAACATAAAATTGATCACATCATTCAAGCATGATTACACCATTAGGTTACTCAAAATTTTTCAAGGCTTATTTACCATTGTATCAAAAAAAAATTGTTTCAAACTATGTCATGTATACAATTTGGACCTTGTTTATGCATCATCATGCTATCCAATCTTGTCTAGCTTATTTGGTCAAAACCTAGTTTTCAACATTGATTTTTTAATTAACCTTATCAAAATTTTGGATTCAAACATTAATTGATTTATTTTTAGGCCTCAATTTGTGGGATTGATATATAGATCTTTCTCTTTTGAGTTGCATAATTTTGATTAATAGATTACCCAAATTTGAAGACTATTAATGGTTTATTTTTTCAATGCCTATCCTAATCATTGTTTGGGATTTTATTTGGGAAAACACATCCTTTCTCCAAAATCCTTTTACCTTATGGCTCGTGCCAATTGATCATATTTATGTTTGAATCCATGTGTCGAGTCTATGTCAAAGTTGTTTCCAAACTTGTTAGATTAAATCAAAGCACATCATGCCTTTATTTCAAGCCTAGATTTTGATGTTGTTTAGCCAAAATTATTTAGCATAGCTTGTTTGAGCCTAGCTTTTGACTCCACATTTGGATAAAATACTTAGTGACTCTTTTCCCTTTCCTAGTTTAGATATTGTTTGGAACACTTTGACTGAGACCTTTGACATGCCAATTTTCATTTAGATGTTTGACCTTTTATGTGTATGACATTTGACATTAGACTATTTTATGCAAAATCTTAGAACAAACCATTTTTTGAGATACAACTCCTTTAACCAAGTTTGAACCATTTATACTTTAGACATAGTTTTTTAAAGTTTGCAAAATTCTAAGCCTTTTATTTTTGAGCTTTCATCATTTATGTAGATATGTCTAGCTACACTTATGGTGGAGCCATGTACAATACAACTTATGATAGAATGGTTGCATATAATTTGACTAGAAACCCCTACAAAGATAGATTTTCTAAGTAGTTTTATTTTTCTCCTTATAATACTCCATATGGGGAACATAGTCAAAATCCACAAAATCCATATCAAGTTATCGACTGGGATGATATGGTTTATGAGGAGGACTTGGATGCTTTGGCTTATGTGAGTAATCAGGCTCTACCATGTCATATCATTTCTATTCTAGGACCACAATGTTACACCATTTCCATCCCAGGACCTCATCTTTTGGTTGGTGTGAGAAATAAAGCTCCACAATGCCTTTTAGGACCTAGTCCTTTAGCTTATGTGAGTAAATAAAGATCCACATCACCCTATTATTACCATTTCAAGACTTCATCCTTTGGCTCATGTGAGAAATCATGCTCCTCAATGCCCTAGTATTATCTAACCATAGGCCATTCCTCATCTAGTATTAATCCCATCAAAACATCAATCAAGCCAATCATTCAAAGACCAAATTATGTTCAAAACTAGTGTTTTCCAACTCATTGGAAACCAAGGCCAAAAAAACCAACAAATCCTAGATGATTTTGTTTAACCAACCACTTTTGATGAGTCAACCTATGATGAATCACCTATTGATCATATAGATAGTAGTTGTTGAGGAGTATCACTCTAATGAGCTAGTCTTTGTTGAGTCACTTCTTAATGATTATAACTACCTTTGAGAAAATCATTACCTCAACCATATGAATATTTTTCAAGAGCCTCCTATTGCCAAGCTAGTCTCTAAGGACTTGTCTCTTGAACTTTTTCCCATTATGGAGGATTCCCACTCTAACAAACTAATATTTGTGGATCCTACAATGCCATCACAGGCCATTACTTGTCTAATACCAAACATTAAATAAGACATCATTATAATAGATTACCCATCAGATGAAGATTCAAAATTAGATTTAAGTTCTATTCTTAGACTGACATCATATTTAGCATTAAATTAGAATTAACATCTATCTCAACATTAGATTTAGAGTCCCTTGAGTTAAAATCAAATTCAGAAGAAGAATATGCTCATGGTTGTTACAACATTGGTTACACATGCCTCATAGATCAATTTGAATACATTTGTGATCCTTCTATGGTTTTTGAGGATTAGTAATTTAAATTTGACACAATTTATCCTATTATCTTCTACAATGATTGTGAAGCCTCTCACCCATTTATTACCATTCCATAGGGTATCACCATCAACCAAAATAGCCATCTTATTGACATTATATCTCCCATAATTATTGATTAGGATCCAAAAAATAACACTTTGTTGAACTAAATACATGGATATGTAAAAATTAAAGAGCAAGGAGGCCAATCCCACATTCATGTAAAAAAAGAACACTCTCATAGTGAAACCTTTTCATAAGCACTAGGGGACATCAAAGTTCAAATTCAACATCTTTTAGTGAAACTTTTTCAAAAGCACTAAAGTAAAATCAAATTAAAAATCCAATGTTAATTATTGAAACCTTCTCAAGGGTGCTATGGGAAAATCAAGACAATTTCATTGGTGAAAACCTCTTTAAAGTGCTAATAGCTGAGCATAAAATTTCTTCACTACTTGATGAAGACAAAATCAAAGAACAAATCAAAATAGATTCTAATCTACAATCTAATTAGATGGTAGCTACTCTCAAGATCAAACAACTATAAAAATATAGGGGTTATATCAAGATAATTTTCAAAGGTATTCATCCCTACTATAACCAAAATTATGTTGAATCTAGCATTAACAACATTATGTGTGACTAAAAGTCCTGATCTTCATTTGTTTCCCTACCATCATTCATTCCATTATCATCCACCATTATATTTCACAAAAAAACCTATCATCTATTATTTTTCCTTGTTTTCCATCCTCATTATAAAGGCTACAAAGATACATTTTCTTGATGTTTGAAAGAATCAAAATCAATGACCAATGAAGATCATAAAAGCATTATCAACATTCAAATATATAGCCAGTTCTTAATAGAGAAAATATTTAGATGAGGTGTAGGATAGAAATTAACATGATAATGTATTCTATTTATATCATTTATTGATTAGGATGTGCATCTCCACATCAAAATAAATAGACACATCAAAAATACAATAATCACTTAGGTTAAAAACATGTATCATACCACTTCATTACCATGCCATTGCCATTGTCACATATCCTTTTGCTGTTATCACATAACCTATCTAATCACCTTATTAATTTAGGGAAACCCTCTTAAAATTTTATCCAATATATCAAAAACCACCATTAGATTTAGTAAGACCATACCATCCTATCATTCCATTCCTATCTAGACCAAAGCCTATTTTTAGTCATCCTACCCAATCTTGTTTTGATCTTGGTTTCTTTGTTTCTTCCCACACCTTTTATGAGGGGATTTCAATCAAGTTTCAACTCTCAATAAAATATATGTTTCACTGATAGTCTATGAAATTAGTGTGATAGTTTATTTGGCAAGATATCTTTCATTTTCCATCCTATATCAAAATTGGTTTATGTGAGCTTGATTATAACTGCCTATGGGCAAATCAGTGTTTCACTAGTCTTACTACTAATTATAACTACCGATGGGAAAATTATTAGAAATGATATAAAACATTGTATCCTAGTTATAACATCCTATGGGTAAATTATGGGTAACACTTTTTTATCATGCATTATCATATCACCTTGCCATTGTTGTTTTCGTTTGACTAACCATTTGTCAGATTTGAGAACTTATTGGGACCTAGTTGGTTTTTCCTTACCTTTTGTGTGGATAGAATTACTATGACTTGAGGTAATTTTGGTAATATTTAAGTCATGATAAATTCATGTTGAGGTCACCTTAGTACCCCTAAGCCATGTTCTCACCATTTTTTGAGCAACCTAAGCCATGCTCTCACCATTTTGCAAAAAACCTGAGCCATGCTCTCACCATTTTTTAAGAAACCTAAATAATGCTCTTGCCATTTTGTGAGTAGGTATATTGTCATTGTATAACAAGTTAAGATACCTAAAATTTCTAAAAAAATTCAAATATTTCAAAATCTAAAAACATTTGTCCTGTCTAAGCCTAGTCAGTTATCCTCAATTCGCCCTACTGGGGCAAAATCATTGTTAGGATGATTTCTTTTGATTTTGATTTTAGGCTTTCTATTTGTTTATTTATTTTAGGTTATTTGTCTATTTATGTTCTTCCTTTATTTCTTTTAGGATTGATAGTTAGTCTTTACACATATTTTGGGCTTATCCTGATGGTGTTCTATCATGATGCCTGCCATCACATGCTACAACAAAAATTAGCTTCAAGAAGGTCTATAATCAAAGGAGCCACAAAATTTTCTCCTTGGTAGCTTAGCAAAACCTTATACACATCTTGATAAAATTAACCCACTGACCATTCTAATTGTATTATTTCTAATAAGGATGTACATCTCTTTATTGGTAGGTACAATTGAATATTTTTTAATGATCAAATCTTATTCTTCTATTCATCTCTTTCATCACTTTGAACATTATCATATGTTTGATTGTTTATGGCTTCTTTAGTCATTAGGCCATCACATCTACATTTACACCCACTCATCTTTAATTTGTATTCCAAGCTATATCCTTAAGTTATGCTTGATAATCATCCCTAACTAGGGCACCATCATATTTATCCAATCCAAGTCATCTTAATGATTATAACCACCTATGGGTAAAAAATTATTTTTGAATTTTATTCCTAATTATAACCACTTTTGAGCAAATTAGTATCCTTTTCAAATCAATGCATGCAAGAATTTTCTCATTTGAATTACTCTCAACCATAGGTTAATCCCACTTTTCTTCTTTCTTCTTTAAGAGGGACCATCCATCCACATATGTGACAACTACTCCCTCGAGGGGGCATCATCATAGGCTTCCCAAATACCATTTGGATCTTTGTTCTTTAATCATCATCTTCTTTTTTTCATACAAGTCATTTATCATTATTTGAGAAGACATTGCTTTGATTATGGTGTACAACATCTTCCTAAATAAGGGAAAACTATAGACACCTAAATCTGGCCACCAATAACCTTCAATCAGGTTTTGACCAATTTCCACCAAAGTGCACAATTTTGCCTAAAATAGTAGAACACATTAAATGAGTTTAAATTGGCATATTCAATTGCCGATTTTGGCTAGGGTATCATTAAATAGGGCAATTCAATTTATGAATAAGCTAACTTTGATCAGATCATTTTGAGTCAAATGCTAATTTTGCACCTAGGTGCCCTAGATTGCTCTTTTGTATCAAATTTCTTGCACGAGACATGTGACTTTGTTATTTGGTGTTGACAACATCCTAAATGGTATAATGGATCCAATTCATTTGACATCACATCCTAATTGTAATACAATCAAATTTTGGGCCAATAATAAGACATTCTAACCAATTTGAATAATTTGTGCACAAAGAGCCAAGGTTTTCATCAAAGTGCTCAATCATGCTCAAGAGTTAACTAAACCAAATCATGAGCCTAATTAAGAATTCCATGGAAATTGTTGAATAATTTATTTTTGGAAATGAATATTGAATATCTACATCATCAGGTGACATCATTTATTGTTGAATAATTTATTTTTGGAAATGAATATTGAATATCTACATCATCAGGTGACATCATTTATTAGGAAGACATCCCTAGGCCATAAATGCATAAAATATCAGGGTTAACCCCTCCCATGCCTCATCAAAACCCTTTCATGCCTAGTTAATGCCCTTCTATACCAAATATTAATTGGGAAATTTGTAGAATGAATTTTATATTTGGATTTATTCATGTCCACACATCTCAATCTTGAGATGGACAGTCATGGTTGATCCTCAAACCATTCCAAAAATTTATAAATAGCAAGCCTCAAGACCCAATTTTGAGCTATTTTATGCCAAACTTATAATGCCTAAATGCATTCAAAATCATTGAAATTTGTTGTTATAATACCCAAATATTGAGCCAATCCAAGCCAAGCCAAAGCCAAACATGGTGCCAAGGAGAGATGGAGTAAGCCACACTTTTTTGATGAAGAATCATGAGAATTCAAGGAAGGTGAAGGAAGGTTTATTTACATTTTAGTTTTTGTTTTCATATTTATGTTTATTATTAAGCTCCCCCTAGTGTCTAGGCCTAGAGATGTTACGCTAGTTAGTGTGTTTCTTTCATTTTATTTTTATTTTAGAACTAACATGATACTAACCATCCTCTCTTGAGTCAAATTTCTAGTTCAAATAATGGCACACCTAGTGGGACCCTAACCCCACAAATTTGGTCACCAAACAACCTACTAATCCTTTCCATGTAGTGTCTTAGAGTTGGAGGCCAAAAAGGGTGAAATTTAAGTTAAAATTAATTTTTCTAATAATTGTGATTTTATTCTTGGTAACATCAGTTTTAATCTCTATTGTAATATCAATATTGTCACAATAGTGATTTTGTAAACAAAATCATTTTTTGCTAAAAAGTGATTTTGTAGCCATGGGCAATGATATCATTCCTCAGAACAATGATTTCATTCGCCTAAGAAGTGATTTTAAAAAACAATGATATCATCATTCTAGGCAATGATATTATTAATATGGGCAGTGATTTTGTCAATAGAATAATGATATTATGTTTTTTTTGTGTTTTATGTCTAGAAATAGTGATTTTGTTTTATAGCAATGACATTGTTAAAATTGGCAGTGATTTTGTAGGTAAATAATGATTTGTTACCCTATGCAATGATATCATTGATTTGGCCAATGATTTCATTTAAAATAATTATTTTGTTAATTTAACCAATGATTTTGTCATGTAAATAGATATATTATATTTTCTATCTGATTTAATCCATAACAGTGATACTTTGCTCTAAAATTTCAATTTTGTAGGAAAACAACAATATTAACTATGTAATAGTGGGATTATAACAGAGAGTTGAAAATTTTAATGTTGTTTAATCAAAATCTTGATTACTTTAAAGAAATCCCTTATAATTGTGTTTTTACAAGTTGAGGGAGTAGATTAGAAATTATTTTGATTGCATTTAAAAAACACACTTTCAAAATTAGTGCTTAGTGACAAACTAAGGTGCTTAGGTAAATGTTTTTGAAAAATTGTGATTTCAACGTTACAAGTTAAGACCAAGGGGTCAAAAGAACACCACCTAGTCTTTCATTTGGTACTAAAAATTTAATTCACTTGTCAAATTTTGTATTCAATAGTTGTTTTAACATAGAATTTGATTAGAAAAAAGAGGGTCATTACGTGTATGCTCTTCCATCCATCTCCTTTAGGGAACTTTTGGAATCAAAAGTGTCATTTATTGCAAACATGCTTGGTCCAAGGCATAGAAAGAATGTCACCTAAAGCACTCCCCAAAAACTCACAATAGTTTGGGTGACCTTGAAAATGACCCTAAAGTCTTTCTATTAGTCATTTATTTTTGTACAAAATTGGTTTGTGAGGGGGACTTCATTACCTTCCACAAGTTGTTTAGGGAATATTTGACTTGGGGTTTTATCTCCTAGCACTGACTTCAACCACTCCCACTAGGAATCGAGGTTTGATTATTTAAACTAGATTCTAATGTTGGAGTTACATAGGAGATGTACCTGTACTTTAGACATCACACTACACTAAACAAGCGATGGAAGTAGTGGTTGCAAAAAGGGAAAGACCTTTTTGCAACAATCCAAGTGCCATTAACACCCAATTACATGTGTTTCTTTTGAATCATGATGTGAAATTCATTATGTAATTAATCCCTCTATAATGTTTAAAAAATAATTAGTTTTAGTCAACCCCATATTTTTATACCCTTGCTAGGATTTGGACTATTATACTTAGTGTATTTTGGTCATTTTTGCTTGGTATATTTTGGGACTAATTTTTTTTTAATTTGTTTATAAACCATGTCAAAACCAATTTGTTTATACGTCACTCTTTTATCTAAAGAGGTGTTATGCTGGTCATTTTATACCACACTTGTGCCTTGAAATTATTGCTAAACTTGTTTGTGTGTGTGTCATTTGAGTTACTGAGGATCGTGTTACATTACCAAAAACATGTCAAACCATTTTTCCTTTAAGTCTTTGAAACATAACATCAATCATATCATTCAAGCATGCTTATGCCATTAGGCTACTCAATTTTTTTCAAGACTTGTTTACCATTGTATAAAAAACCATTTGTTTCAAACCATGTCATGTATACCATTTGGACCTTGTTTATGTATCATCATGTTGTCCAATCTTGTCTAGCTTGTTTGGTCAAAACCTAGTTTTCAACATTGAGTTTTTAATTAACCTTATTAAAATTTTGGATTCAAACATTGATTTATTTTTATTTAGGCCTCAATTCATGGGGCTGATACATAAATCTTTCTCTTTTGGGTTCTGTAACTTCAATTAATTGATTACCCAAATTTAAAGACTATTGATGGTTTATTTATTTAATGCCTATCCTCATCATTGTTTGTGACTTTATTTGGGATAACACAGCCTTTTTCCAAAATACTTTTGCCTTATGGCTTATGCCAAATGATCATGTTTATGTTTGATTTAGTTTTCAGAGTTTATGTCAAATTTGTTTCTAAACTTGTTAGATTAAATCAAATCACATCATGCCTTTGTTTCAAGCCTAGATTTTGATGCCATTTGGAAAAAAGTCCTAGCATAACCTATTTAAACCTATATTTTGACTCTGTGTTTGGACAAAAGACCTAGCGACTCTTTTCCCTTTTCTAATTTAGACCTTATTTGGAACACTTTGACCTAGATCTTTGAAATGCTAGTTTTTATTCAGATGCTTGGCCTTTTATGCATACAAAATTTGATGTTAGACTATTTTATGCCAAATATTATCACACACCATTTTTGGAGATACAAATCCATGATCAAATCATTATTTGGAGATATAGCTCCTCCTTCGACAATGTTAGAACCATTTGTCCTTTGGATATAGTTTTTTAGAGTGTTCAGAACTCTAAGCCTTTTTATTTTAGAAATTTCATCATATATGTAGATATGTCTATCTATACTTATGGTGGAGTCATGTACAATCCAAATTATGATATAATGGCCAATATAATTTTAATAGAAAACCCTATAGAGATATATTTTCTAAGGATTTTTATTTTTCTCCCTACATTAATCCATATGGGGAACATAATCAAAATCCATAAAATCTAAATCAAGTTATCAACTGGGATGATATGGTTTATGAGGAGGACTTGGATGCTTTAGCTTATGTGAGTAATTAGGCTCCACCATGTCATACAATTTCTATTTTAGGAACACAACATCATACCATTTCCATACCAAGACCTCATTATTTGGCTGGTGCAAGTAATCAAACTCCATAATTCCCTTTCATCATTCCAGGACCTATTCCTTTGGCTTGTACAAATAATCAAGATCCACACCTAATTTTCATTACCATTTAATGACTTCATCCTTTGGATCATGTGATCAATCATGATCCCTAATACCCTACCATTATGTAACCACAAGCCATTCTTTGTCCAGTACCAATCCCATCAAAACCTTAGTTGAACTAATCATTTAAAGACTAAGCTATGTTCAAAACTAGTATTTTTCAACTTATCAAAAACCAAAGCCAAGAAAACCAACCAATTCAAGATGATTTTGTTGAACCAACCACTTGTGATAAGTCAACATGTGATGAATTGCCTATTAATCATATACTAGTTGTTGAGGAGTCTCACTCTGATGAGTCAGTCCTTGTTGAGTCACTTCCTAATAATTATAACTACCTTAGGTTAAATCATTACCTCAACCATATGCCTTTTTTAAAGAGCCTCCTATTGCCAAGCCAGTCTCTGAGGAGTTGTCTCTTGACATTTCTCCCATTATGGATGAGTCTCACTTTGACAAACTAGTTTTATGGAGCCTACCATGCCATCACATGCTGTTACTTGTCTAATAAAAAACATTAAACAAGACATCATTATAATAGAGTACCCATCTAATGAATAATTAGAATTAGAGTCAATTTTTATTCTTAGACCAATATTGGATTTAGCATCAAAATTAGAATCAACATCAGTCTCAACATCAAATTTAGAGTCCCTAAAGTCATAATTAGATTCAAAAGAAGAATATGTTCATGGATGTTACAACATTGGTTAGACATGCCTCAGATAAATTTGAATACATTTGTGATTCTTTTATAGTTTTTGAGGATGATTACTTTAGCTTCAACATAAGTTATCCTAGTATCTTTTTCAAAGATTATGCAACCTTTCCCCATTCCATTACCATTCCATAGGCCATCACCATCAACCAAAATAGACATATTATTGACATTCGATCTCCCAAAAGTGTCAATTAGGATCGATAGAATCACACTTTATTGAACTACTTAAATGGATACATATCAATTAAAGAGAAAGGAGGCCAAGACTACATTCATCTAACAAAATAACACTCTCTTAGTGAAACCTTTTTGGAGGTGCTAGGTGACAATCAAAGTTCAAACTCAACATCTTTTAGTGAAACATTTTTAGAAGTGATAGAAGAAAATCAAATTCAAAAGCCAATGTTCATTAGTGAAACCTTTTTAGAGGCATTATGGGATAATCAAGACAACTTCATCAGTGAAAACCTCTTCTAAGTGCCAATAATTGAGTATAATCAAGACAATAAAAAAATTTAGGGGTCCTATCGAGAGTATTTTCAAAGGTCTTCAGCCCTACCAAAATCAAAGTTATGTTAAATCTAGCATCAACAACATTATGTTTGATTAAAATTCTTGAGATTCATTTATTTCCCTACCATTATTCATTCCATTATCATCTACCATTCCATTTCCCAAACAAACCTATCATTCATTATTTATCCTTGTTTGCCATCTTTAGCCATAATTTACTATGTAGAGGCTACAAAGATACCTTGTCTTGATG
The DNA here is from genome assembly GCA_037957365.1 of Torreya grandis. Classification (NCBI taxonomy): domain Eukaryota; kingdom Viridiplantae; phylum Streptophyta; class Pinopsida; order Cupressales; family Taxaceae; genus Torreya; species Torreya grandis. The sequence continues at coordinate 1,649,387 of JARHVA010004078.1, read as the reverse complement.
TTTGATGAAATCAAAATAAAATACCAATGAAGATCAAAAAAGCATTATTGACATTCAAATCTACAACTAGTTCTTAATAGATCAACTATTCAGATAAGTTATGGGCTAGAAATTAACATGATAATGTATTCTATTTATATCATTTGTTGATTAGGATGTGCATCTCCATATAAATAGGAACAAACACATCAAAAATCTAATAATCACCCAAGCCAGAAACATGTACCATACCATTTCATTGCCATGCCATTGTTACTGTTACCTAACCTTTTACCATTATTGCATAATGTATATAATCACCTTATTACTTGGGGGTAACCCTCTTACTATTTTATCTAATTTATTAAAAACCATCATTATCCTTAGCAAGACCATAACATCCTATCATTCCATTCTTATCTACACCAAAGATTATTTTTAGTCATCCTACCCAATCTTGTTTTGATCTTGGTTCGTTTGGTTCTTCTTGCACTTTTTACGAAGGGATTCTGCTCAAGTTTCAAATCTTAATCAAATATGTATTTCAATGATAGTCTATGAAAATAGTTTGATAGTTGATTTGGTAAGATATCTTTCATTTTCCATCCTATATCAAAGGTAGTTTATGTGAGCCTGATTATAACCGCCTATGGGCAAATCAATGTTTCACTTATTTTGCTACTAGTTATAACTGTCTGTAGGTAGATTAGTATCATTCATCCATGTCATTGTATCCTAGCTATAACCACCTATTATAAAACTAGAGAAAACACTTGTTTATCATGCATTAACACATCAACTTGCCATTATTGTTTTCATTTGACTGGCTATTTGCCATATTTGATAACTTGGTGGGACCTAGTTGGTTTTTCCTCACCCTTTGTGTGGATGGAATTACTATGACTTTAGGTAATTTTAGGACTATGTATGCCATTATCAATTCATTTTGAGGTCATCTCATTCCCCCTAAGCCATGCTCTTGCTATTTTGTGAGAAAACTAAGCTATGCTCTCACCATTTTGTGAGCAACGTGAGCAACACTCTCACCATTTTAGGAGCAACCTAAGTAATGGTCTTGCCATTTTGTGAGTAGGTATCTTGTCATTCTCTAATGAGTTAATATACTTCAAAATTCTAAAAGCATTAAAATATTTCAAAATTCAAAAACATTTATCCTGTTTAAGCCTAGTCAGTTATCCTCGATCTACCCTATTGGGGAAAAATCATTGTTAGGATGATTTATTTTGATTTTGTTTTTAGGATTTTTGTTTGTTTATTTATTTTAGGTTATTTGTTGGTTTGTGTACTTACTATGTTTCTTCCAGGATCGAGAGTCATTCCTTATGAATATTTTTGGCTAGTCCTCATGGTGTTCTATCATGATGGATACCATCACATGCTATAGAAAAAATAATCTTCAAGAAGGTCTACAATCAATGGAGCTACAAAAGTTTCTCCTTGGTACCTTGGCAAAACCTTCCACTCATCTTGATCAAATTAACCCACTGACCATTCTAGTTGTATTATTGATAATAAGGATGTCCATCTCCTTATTGGTAGGTACAACTAAATCTTTTCTTATGACCAAATCTTATTCTTCTATTCATCTCTTTCATCACTTTAAACATCCTCATATGTTTGGTTATTTATGGCTTCTTTAGTCATTAGACCATCACATCTACATTTATACCCACTTATATTTAATCTATATTCTAGGATATATCCTTGAGTTATGATTAATAATCAACCCTAATTAGGGCACCATCATCATTATAAAATCTAGGTCATCTTAATGAATATAACCACATATGGGCAAATCATTATTTTTGACTTTTATTCCTGACTATAACTACCTTTGGGAAAATTAATATCCTTTTGATATCAATGCATGTAATAATTTTCTCATTTGTATTACTCTCAACCTTAGGTTAATCCCACTTTTATTCTTGCTTATTTTTTATGGATTATCCATCCACATATGTGATAGCCACTCCCTTGAGGAGACATCATCTTAGGATTTCAAAATACCATTTGGAGCTTTGTTCTTCAATCATCATCTTCTTTTTGGCATACAAGTAATTTCTCATTATTTGAGAATACATTAATTTACCTATGGTTTGTAACATCTTCCAAAATAGGGGAAAACTATAGACACCTAAATATGGCCACCAATAACCTTTAATTAAGCTTTTGACCAATTTCCACCAAACTACACAATTTGGCCTAAAACACTAAAACACATTAAATGAGTTGAAATTGACATATTCAAGTGCCAATTTTGGCCAAAGTATCATTAAAGTGGGTAATGTAATTTATGAAGCAACTAACTTTGATCATAACATTTTTAGTCAAAATGCCAATTTTGCACCTAAGTGCCTTGGATTGCTCTTTTCTATCAAATTTATTGCATAAGACATGTGCCTTTGTTATTTGGTTTTTAAAACATCCTAAATGGGATAATGGATCTAAAATATCTAACATCACATCCTAATTCCAATCTAGTCAAATTTTGGGTCAATAACAAGACATTTGACCAATTTGTATAATGTGTGCATAAAGAGCCAAGGTTTGCATCAAAGTGCTCAATCATGCTTAAGAGATAGTTAAACCAAATCATGAGCCTAATTAATAATTCAATGGAACTTGTTGAATAATTAATTTTTGGAAATGAATATTGAATATCTGCATCATCAGGTGACATCATTTCTTGAGAAGACATCCCGAGGCCATAAATATATGAAATATCAAGGTTAACCCCTCCCATGCCTAGTTAATGCCCCTCTATCCCAAATATTAATTGGGATATCTGTAGAATGAATTTCATATTTTGATTTATTCATGGCCACACATCTCTATCTTGAGATGGATGGTCATGGTTCATCCTCAAACCATTCCAAAAATCTATAAATAGCAAGCCTCAAAGACCAAATTTTAAGCTCTTTTATGTTAAACTTATAATTCTCAAATGCATTCAAAATAATTGAAAATTAGTGTTATAATGCCCAAATATTAAGCCAATACAAATCCAAACATGGTACCAAGGAGAGATGGTAGTAGCCACATGTTTTTGATGAAGACTATTTAAGAACAATCTGAGCAAGCCACTTTAACAAGCTATTTAGAGAATTCAAGGAAGGTGAAGGAAGATTTATTAGCATTTTAGTTATTATTTTCATATGTATGTTTCTTATTAATCTCCCCTAGTGTCTAGGCCTAAAGATGTCATGTGAGTTAGTGTGTTTCTTTCATTTTTTTAAATTTTGGAGCTAACAAGATACTAACCATCCTCTCTTGAGTCAAATTCCTAGTTCACAATTTTTGGGACAACATTTTTAGATATATATATATATATATATATATATATATATATATATATATATATATATATATATATATATATATATATATATATATATACTCAAATTTAAAGGGGGTGGCTTGGGATTTTTCTTGTTTCCATCTAGGCATCTATAGACCTAACAAAGATACCTTTATCTTGACTCTAGGATTTGATCCACTACCATCTAGGCATACATAGCCTCCATGGAGTTTAACCAAATCACCTTTAAGAGAATGTAACTTATAGTGTCAAGTCATTTTGACCTTGATACACATGTTTTTGCCTTTTGTTTTTACAAAATATTGGAGTTTGGGAGCCAAGTTTTAATTAATTCTAGAACTTATGCTCAACAACCATTCTCTTTTAATGATTGAGTACTTCCCAAGCAATCTTATGATGTGAAATTAAGTACCAACATGTATGGACCTTTAGAATTTCTATACCTTCATCCAATCAAACATATGTTTTCTAGCATTAGATTATAATTAGAATAAAATCACATATTCCATGAAATGACAAATTTATCAGTAAACTCTTCCAAATTTTCTAAATCAACACATTGCATAGTTTCTTAATTTGGGAAACCATCTATTTGGATCTACACAAGATTCAAACCCTCAATTCTTCAAATTTTAGAACTCTAGGAAAATGTAAGATACATTCAAGACCCTGCCCAGAGGTCTTATTGATAATATACAACACATGGAAACTATTCTAAGGAACAAAAAGGATAGAAAGTGAGCACACAACAAGAAATCAAAGTAGAAGGGACACTAAATTACTTCTACCTATCACTACACTAAACCAACTCACAATCCTTTGGTGGGGGTACAAGGGGTAGCTGAGAAGTAGCGCTTTAAGTAGTGTTCATTCACTAGCAGTGCTAAGCCATTTCCTTGCAAGTCTTTTAGTCTAAATGCATTATCACCCAATATTTATGCTATTTGATATGGCTTGATCTATATGGGTGTGAATTTATCATGCTGGCCTTTTTTCTCATGAGATTTGTCCTAGAGTAAGACCAAGTCTGATATTCAAAACATTTTAATTTTAGCTCTTTTGCCAAACCACCTTTTGAATACGTCTTGGTTTTTGTTGAAGTTATTGAAGAATTCATCTCTCACATCTTCCATTTGGATGATATCAATATTATAGACTAAAATTATTTCATCATTATCCATGTATTTAACTATAAAATCATCAGTAGGCATATGTAATGTAATGATAAATATTAGTTTCTTCCTAAACACTAGTAAGAATGGAGATGACTTCAAAGCTTGTTTGTATATGGTATAATATTCCCAAAGAGCATATTTTAATAATGACTACCACTCCCTTGGTTTCTTATCTACTCACTTATTTATTGAATTCATTTGGTTTTTATTTTTTGACTCTACAACACCAATCCATTATGCATAATGGTAAACTTGAAAATAATATTGTTGTCATAGGCCCATTCTTTAAATTCTATAGATTAAAAATCTAGACCATTATCACACAACAGAGATAAAGGATCCCAAAAATTGGTTGTGATGTTCTCCTCTAATAATTTGATGACATCAATTGCCCTATAATTCTTAGTGGTAACCATTTCAGTCCACCTAGTATAATAGTCAGTGGATATCTACACATATTTGTGGTTTGTTGAGGAGTTAATATTGATGACCCCAATGAAGTCTAATCCCCATTTCACAAATGGGCTAATTTAAATCATTAGTTTTAAAGGAATGTCTACCCTTAGATATTTTATATAGAATACTTGACATTGGGGGTATGCTCAGACTTGAACATGTGTATCTTTTAATATGGTAGGCTAGTAATAGCCTATTGTAATTATTTTGTGGGTAGTGGTTCTACTTGAAGAGTGTCCACTTCCTAATTTTCCATAGAAATTATTTAGTATGTCTATAGTTTCTCTCTTAGAGATGCATCTTCAATAGATACCTTCATAGTTTTTTCTATGAAACACTACTCTTTTGATTATAAAATGTGATATTTTGATCTAGAGTGCTATTCGTTGCTCTCTTTACAACTATAGTGGTCAAGTTCCATTAATTAGGTAATGGATAATGACCTTATACCTTTCCTCACTTGAAACCTAGTCTCTTCTACCCACAAAACATCAATCTAAGATTCAGTCTTGGTGATTAAATGAACTAAAACTTGGCCTCACACCATCTTGGCCAACTTAATCTCTATGTCATACTCATAGATCTTAGTCTTCTATTTCCTCATCTTTATCCTTACTCATTCTAGTTAAGCATAAGCTTAATGGTAGGGTTAGGTACAATGGCATGAGTTTTGTTTTGAAGGATATAAAGTCTAAACTTCTTCATGGCCTTTACCAAGGTATATGATTTATTATCCAAGATTGGGTACCTTAGTTTTAAATCATTTAAGTTCATTCTCATGAAAACAAATGGATTTTCTTTGATGTCTACCTTTTATGTTGAGACGACAGTGATCATGTTGTCAGAAGTAAAAGAATAAAGGTAATCAAAATATGGGATAATTAACAGAGGGGCCTATACTATGGATTCCTTTATGTGTTGGAAGGATTTCGTAGCCTCATAAGTATAATAAAACTTTGTGTCTTTTATCATGGAATTCAAAGGTTTGAAAATTTAAGCAAAACCTGAAATGAATTTATGCACAAAGTTAATTTTACCAAAAATGATTTTAATTCTTTTTTACTATTAGAAAAATCAAATTTGAAAATAACATTAATACCATCAAGGTCAATATCCATATCATCCTTTGTGATTATATGTCCTAAAATCTTACCTTTTATTACACAAAAGATACTCTTATTAGGGTTCAAAGAGATACTAAAGGTTTGCATTTCTCCAAAACATGATGAAGTTGCATAATGCGATCTTTCCTATTTTTAGATAAAATGGTTAAGTAATCCATGTATATGATGATGGAATTATTGATAAATCCTTATAATTCATGGTCCATGGCACACTAAAAGGTAACTTTAATGTTGATGAGCCCAAAAGGCATCTTTTTATATGTGAATGTTCCCCACTTAGTTTTGAAGGTAGTATTCATTCTATTTTCTTTGTTGACCAGCACTTGGTTGTAACTAGAAAAGTCATCTAATAAAGACATCATCTAAGAGATACTAACCATTTTAATTACCTCATCCAAGAATGGAAATGGGTAATTATTCTTTTCTAAGGATCTATTGAGATTCTAAAAGTCTATGTAGAGTCTAATCTCACCTTTTTTCATTCTTATTAGGACTAGGTTGGCCACCCATGTGGAGTGTTTGATTGGGAAGACTATCCTTGCATCTAGTAATTTCTTTACTTCTTTATAGATGAGAGGATCTATCATTGGGTTAATGAATCTTTGCCTTTGTTGAAAGGGTTTATATGCTTCCTTTAAAGGGATCATATGAGTGATGACTTAGGTGTCAAATATTTTGAGTTCTTTGTAAGACCATGAAAGAATGTCCTTAAACCTAGATAATATATTAGTAATTTCATCTACTTCTTCATTAGTTCAGACATGTTTGATATTGACCTTTTATGGATTGTCTAGCTAGCCTAAATTAATTTTCTTATAATCCTTTCCCCTCACCTTGAGAAATTTGGCATCATTTTCTATCTTATCTTTATCGAATATCCTTTCTAGAGAGACCATGCCCTTAGAAATTTTATTCTTCTTCAGTTCAATTATGCTATCATCACCAAATTTGACCTCTTTTTCAAAATCTTCATCTTGTTTATTGATTATATGTGAATCAAAGAATCTAGAACTAGTCATGAAGTTGATGATTTGCTTATCATTGTCAAACACGTGGAAGTGACTAACATTGTCTAGTACAGAAGGGAAAGATACCATATTAATTGCAAACTTATGTAGTTTGAGGGCCTTGGGTGGGACTAGATTTGTTACTACTAAATCCAAAAAATCTGTTAGTTAATTTTGATCCCTCGGTATAGAGTCAATGTTAAATGTTTTCAATATTTCAATTATATCCCACACTCTAAATTTATATTTCTTCAAATAATAAAGTTTGCATTGGTATTGACTACATACTTTCTTGATGACTAACTCTGAATCATTCGATAATAGAAATTTACTTACCTTGTGTTTGATGGTGAATTGGAGTCCTAAGATTAGGGATTCATATTATATAAGGTTATTAATTCATAGAAATTGGAATCCATAATATGTTAGATATTGTTTACCAACTAAATTCATCAATATGATACCTACCCATAATCCTTGCTTGGATCTTGTACCATTGAAGTATATTATCCATAATCCTACATCCTTGGTCATCAAGTCACCTTCACTCAAATTGCTAGTATCAAGAGCATACATGCCTAAATTAGTAAATTAGAATTTTACCTTTTCATTATTGGTATTGCACTCCATGATCATGAACTTCATCCTCAGCTCTTACTCGATTTAAATATAATTAAGCACACCCCTACAAGTTAACCACATATGTGAGCAGTCTGTGGACTTATATCCATTCAAGGATTTTGTCTAGTCCCTACTCAATAACATACTATATGATTTTGGGATCTCAATGAATTAAATGTTGATGAACTATTGAATCTAGGGTTTATGAGCTAGTTGCATATAGATGTTCAATAGTTCTCCTAACACCTTAAATTTTAACTTATCTAATTGAACAACAACTCTATTAGACTTAATTTGAGTCAGTCCTAGATTTTTACAAATTACTATAGGTAATATGTTAGCAAATACTCCAAAATTGAGCAAAATATTATGCAAATTTTTCCCAAAGATTCTAATAGTTAACAAAAATAGAGGAACCTCAGCTTTACTTTTATACATTACCACATTCACATTCACATATTTGGCTTTACCTTTGTATGACTTCTTAGTTAATGATTTTAGTATTAAATCACATTGCTCAATGATTTGGGAAAGCTCATGCAAAAAAATGTTATCTTTTATTTTATTCATATCTTCCAGAATTTTATACCCACCTTTGGATATATTTATAGCTAACTCTATAGTCAGATGAGTATCCTTTCCCTTTGGAAGAGGTGGATCATTTTTGGTTTTATGATCTAGGGGAGTATCAACTTTGTTAGGTGGTATGGAAGTCATTGTAGGTTCCTTTTTAATTTTTTTATCAAGGCATAATTACTCTTTTGGTATTGTTAGAAAGTGTAAGTCTCATCTATGTTATTCTCAATCTCATTTTAATCTTGGTCAAGAAACTCATAAGTTTTAATCATGAGGGCCAGTTCGATGGAATTGGACCTACTATCAGATGCTGCTATACTTCTTGAATTGCTAGTATTGTCTTGGTTATCAGAGATAATGTCATAATGTTTTAACTCACCTTGAAACATATCAAAAGCATTGCAAAATTATATGTAGTCTAACTCTCTATGTTAAATCATGTTATGGACCCTATACCAATTAGGTAATTCCAACTCATAGATATTTATGTCAGTCATCTTATTGGTTGGGGGTTAATTATTATTAGTATTTTCATAAATGTTAAAAGGTCTAGTGTACTTTTGAAATGTGTAGTTTATATTAGAACCTTATCTCTTATTTCCTATTTGCCTTTGTAGAAAATCACTACTTAGTTTTTAAACCATCCTTTGAATTTTTTCTAGGTCTCCCCTTGAGGAGTTAGGATTAGTATTCTAAATTGGGTTATGGATAATGATTTGGGTGTTAGATTTGTTAATAGGGACTAAAGTTTGATTGTGTTTTGGGGATGAACCCAACATTAGACTAATTGAAGAATCCTAGTTGTTGGTAAGAAGCTATATGGATCAATGGCAATTGATTGAGTTTAGGTATCTAATTTAATGAAAGCATATTCTAGTTTGAAATGTATACTAAATTTAGAGAAGGTAAATCTAGGTTGATGTTTAGGTTGGCAAAGGTAGGGTGCCCTTGCAGGTGTATTTTACCTATTGAGTTGTGCAGCAAAAGCTTCACCAAATGAGCAAATGCAGAGGTTGTTGGAGTTACACAGTCACCGACATCAGTCAGGACCAACCGACATCGGTCAGGAGTCAACCAAAAGCTACTAACATCAGTTATGTATCAACTAATGTTGGTCATATGCAGATAGACAGGGACTAACGTCGGTCACCTGTGCATTCCAAAAGTCTATTTTTGAGGAAGAACAAATTGTTTGCATGATAAGATTAACTGTTAGTCTTGAGTCCACATTTCTATTTTTGGTAGGATAGATTTAAACCTTTGATTAAGAGGTACACCTAATGGTGGATAATGCATAGCTCATGAATCCTAGTATTATATAATAGGCTTAGATCTTCATAGCTTAGAGACATGTAAGGTGAATCAATTCAAGTAGCTAAATTGGTTGTAATTGAGAGAGAGAGAAATCTTGAGGGAAAGAGATCTGTACATCTAAGAGGTGTAGAAGAAAGAGAGATTTCTTCAATTGTATTTCCTTCTAGAAGAGTTTAATACAAGTTTTTGGTTGTTTCTTGTATCTCTTATTCTATGTTGTTTCTGATTTCTAGTTACTCATTAATTTTGGTTTAATTTCGTGTTTAGTTGCTTACACAAAAGTAATCAATTACTCTATTAGATCCTAACAAGTGGTATCAGAGCTTGGTTCACTAACAACTGGTATAGAGCAGGTTAGTGTTTGTTGATTACAGGTTCACTCACAGGGGTTTCTGATTGAGTGGGAGTAAAGCAATGGTAGAAGAAAGTAAACTAAGAATGGAGAAATTCAATGGCAAGAATTATCAATTATGGAGGATGCAGATAGAAGATTACCTATATCAAAAAGATCTGTACTTACCATTGGGTGGGGTTTCATGTAAGCCCATAGATATGCAAGATGAAGAATGGAATGTTCTTGATAGAAAGGCTCTTAGATCTATAAGGTTGAGCCTAGCATCTTCTGTGATTTCCAACTTATCACAGGCAAAGACAACAGTAGAGTTAATGGATACTTTGGCAAATTTATATGAAAAGCCCTAAGCTTTGAATAAGGTATATCTTATGAAGCAATTATTTAATTTGCAAATGCAGGAAGGTGGATATGTATCTAGTCATCTTAATGATTTCCATGCAATAGTAAATCAGTTAAATTCAGTCAAAATAGTTTTTGATGATGAAATTAAGGCTCTCTTAATTTTATGCTCTTTACATGAAAGTTGGCATAGTTTGGTAATGGTAGTTAGTAATACTGCATTTGCTTCAAATATCTTGAAAGTTGATGATGTTGTTAGTGTACTATTGAATGAAGAAATTCATAGGAAAAGTACAAAGGAAACATCAAGTAATGCTTTAAGTATTGAAAGTAGGGGAAGGCAAAGAGAGAAGGGCAAGTAAGGGAGATCAAGGTCAAAGTCAAAGATGAGAAGTAGATCCAAATCCAAAAATGGAAGAAGTATAATCTGTTGGAATTGTGGAAAGAAATGGCATGCAAAGAAAGATTTCTGGTTGAAAGTTAAAGAAGAAAATCAGCATGAAGGTAAAGAAGAAGCAAAAGTTGCAGGTATTGTTGCACATGATGCTTTTACACTTTCTTTGGATAATAAAGTAGAATCTTGGGTTTTAGATTCTGGTGCCTCTTTCCATGCAACCCCAAATAGAGAATTTTTCAATGATTATGTCTAGGGAGATTTTGGAAAAGTTTATTTAGGGGATGATGAGCCTTGTCAAATTGTTGGCAAAGGAAAAGTGCAACTAAAATTGCAGAATGGCAACACATGGTTGTTGAAGGATGTCATGCATGTACCCATCCTAAAGAGGAATATGATTTCTGCAGGAAATTTGGGGGATGAGGGTTGCATAGTAACTCTCACCATTGAATCTTGAAAAGTTTCCAAGGGTGCACTTGTATTAGCTAGAGGTAAGAGAATAGGTACACTTTATATATGTACTTGTATTATTGATTATTCTCCTTCTATTCTATCTACTTCAGATGTAAATGCAAAGTTGTGGCACTGTAGGCTTGGTCACATGAGTGAGAAGGGAATGAATGTTCTTAAGTCAAAAGGTAAGCTTTCAGATATGAAAATCATAGATCTAGATTTCTATGAGCATTTTATTTTGGGAAAATAGAAGAGAGTGAGGTTCTAAAAATTGGGTCAACAAAGAAGAAGCACAAGTTGGAGCTTGTTCACACAGACGTGTGGGGACTAGCTCAGGTAGCTTCTATTGGAGGATCATGGTATTATGTTACTTTCATTGATGATGCTACAAGAAAGGTATGGGTTTATTGCATAAAGAGGAAATTCAATGTTTTTGACACATTTAAGAAATGGAAAGCTTTGGTTGAGAATGAAACAGGTTTGAGATTGAAGTGCCTTAGATCTGACAATGGTGGTGAGTACTGTAGTAATAAATTCAATAGTTACTATTCTATGAATGGAATACATAGGGAAAGGATCATTCCAAGGACACCTCAACAAAATGGAGTTACTAAAAGGATGAATAGAAAAATAATGGAGTGTGCACGGAGTATGAGGTTGCATGCTGGTTTGCCCTTACAGTTTTGGGCAGAAGCTATAGACACTATGGTTTACTTGATTAATAGAGGACCCTCTACTACACTGGATGGTGGAATTCTAGAAGAGGCATGAATAGGTAAAAAGGTAGATCTTTCACTTCTCAAAGTTTTTGGTTCTGAAGCTTTTGTGCACATTGATAAAGAAAATAGAAAGAAACTAGATGCTAAATCTATGCGGTGCACTTTCATTGGTTATGGCTCTGGAGATTTCAGATTTTGATTGTGGAATTTAGGAACTAAAAAAATTATTAGAAGTCGTGATGTTGTTTTCAATGAAAAGGTGATGTACAGTGATCAGCTCAAGAGGCTAAATAATTTTGAGCAGGGTAATGTTGATTTGGACGAGGTTATGATCCAAAATGAGCTCGTGGGTCACACATTGGAAAACATAGGTACCGACGTCGATCAGGTAAGAACTGACGTCAGTCATACAGGAACCAATGTCAGTCAAATAATAATCAACATCAATCAGGTGGAACCAACATCGATTGGGTACAGGTCGACATCAACTAGAGATGACCGAGATCAGTCACTGACATAAAGAAATTTAGGTGGACAGCAAGCTGTGAATGAGTCTCACATGCCCATGAAAAGGTCTAAAAGGGCAAGTAAACCTCTAATAAGATATTCCCCTTCTTAATTCTACTTGTTGCTCACTGATAGTGGAGAACCATAAAGTTTTGATGAGGCAATGTAGGTAGAATCTAGAAAATAGTGGGAGCATGACATGAGTGAGGAAATTGATTCCTTGAAAGAGAACCAAACGTGGGATTTGGTTGAGTTGCTAGCTGAAAAGAAAGCACTAAAAACCAAATGGGTTTATAGATTAAAGGAAGGAGAGGATGGACAAATGAGACATAAGGCCAGGTTGGTAGTAAAGGGATTTGCACAAAAATTAGGTATCAATTTTGGTGAATTTTTCTCTCCTATAGTAAAGATGACTTCTATTCGGACTGCATTGTCTTTAGTTGCTATTGAGGATTTGCATCTTGTGCAGCTTGATTTTAAGACAACATTTCTTCATGGAGATTTGGATGAAGAAATATATATGGAACAATCGGAAGGTTTTGAGGTCAAAGGTAAGGAGAAACTTGTGTGCAAGTTGAAGAAAAGCTTATATGGTCTTAAACAAGCTCCAAGACAATGGTATTTGAGGTTTGACAGGTTTATGATAGAGCATGGCTTTAGTAGATATCAATCTGACCATTATGTTTATTTTAAGAGATTGGATAATGGTAGATATATTATCATGTTACTTTATGTAGATGATATGCTAGTTGCAAGCTCACACATGCAGGATATTAATGAGCTTAAGGTAAAATTAGCTCACACATTTGCCATGAAGGATTTAGGAGTAGCAAAGAAAATTCTTGGCATGAGTATTAAGAGAGACAATAAAAATCACAGTCTGATTTTGTCTCAAGAGGATTATGTGAACAAGGTGTTGGAGAGGTTTAATATGCAGGATGTAAAATTGGTAAGCACACATGGCTAGACACTTCAAGTTGTGCAAAGAATAGTGTCCTAAATCACATGATGAGGTTGAGTACATGAGTAGAGTTCCATATGCTTCAATAGTTGGGAGCTTGATGTATGCAATGGTATGTACTAGACCTGATATTGCCCAAGCAGTGGGAGTTGTCAGTAAGTTTATGGCCAATCTAGGAAAGGAACACTGGAAAGTAGTTTAGTGGATTCTCAGATATCTGAGAGGGACCAGTAGTAGGTATTTGTGCTATGGAGGGTCAAACACTTCTCTACATGGGTATGTAGATTTGGATATGGTAGGTGAGTTGGATGGTAGGAGAAGCACCATAGGATATGTGTTCACTGTTGGTGGAACGGTGGTTAGCTAGATTTCAAAGCTACAGAAGGTTATTGCCTTGTCTACTACAGAGGCAGAATACATTGTAGTCATAGAGGCTAGCAAGGAAATGATTTGGATGACTCAGTTCATGGAAGAGTTGGGAAAGGAGCAAAAGAGTTATAGATTGTATAGTGATAGTCAAAGTGCAATTCATTTGGAAAAAAAATTCAGCCTTTCATTCAAGAACCAAACATATATAGCTTAGGTACCACTTCATTAGACAGGTATTGGAGGATGGTGAGTTAAAGCTAGAAAATATCCATACAGATGAGAACCCTACTGTTATGTTAACAAAGCTGGTAATAAAGGAGAAGTTGAATCTTCATTCAACTTTTGTTGGTCTTCATGATTGAACTTGAAGATGGAAAAGCAAGCTAGAGGATGTTGTTGTACAAGTATAGGTGCAGTTGTTTATCTCCAAGTGGGAGATTTTTGAGTTGTGGAGCTAAAAGCTTCACCAAATGAGCAAATGTAGAGGTTACTAGAGTTACACAATCACTGACATCGGTCAAGATTGACTGACATCGGCCAGGATTTGACCAGAAGCTATCGACGTCAGTTATGTATCAGCCAACGTCGGTCATATGCAGATAGATAGGGACCGACGTCGGTCACCTGTGCATTCCAAAAGTCCATTTTTGAGGAAGAATAGATTATTTTCATGATAAGATTAACTGTTAGTCTTGAGTTCACGTTTCTATTTTTGGTAGGATAGATTTAAACCTTTGATTTAGAGGTGCATCTAATGATGGAGAATGCATAGCTCATGAATCCTAGTATTATATAATAGGGTTAGATCTTCATAGCTTAGAGACATGTAAGGTGAATCAATTCAAGTAGCTAAATTGGTTGTAATTGAGAGAGAGAGAACTCTTGAGGGAAAGATATCTGTACATCTGAGAGGTGTGGAAGAAAGAGAGATTTATTCAATTGTATTTCCTTTTTTTGGAAGAGTTTAATACAAGTTTTTGGTTGTTTCTCGTATCTCTTATTCTATGTTGTTTCTGATTTCTATTTACTTATTAATTCTGGTTTAATTCTATGTTTATTTGCTTACACAAAAGTAATCAATTACTCTGTTAGATCCTAACATTACCATCAATGTGTATAGCCTCTACATAGGCATATGGAAATGTATTGATGTTTATATCCCTACACAAGAAGATAAAAATCATGGGATACATGGATTTTTTATATATCTCTAGTGCCAGATCATCTATAGGTTGGTAGGGAGGTATGGTAAGACTATACATATTTTGAAATTTAGTGTTAAAATTTATCATTGGCTCATTCAAGTCTCACTTCTTGATGTTGAACTATTGGTAAATGATCTTGGGATTAATGACACTTCTAAATTATGTGATGAGGGTGTCATTAAACTTGTTCCATCTTATGATGGAATCCTTTGGTAAATTGAGGAACTAGACATAGGTTGCTTCCCTAAAGTTAAATGGGAAGAGTCTACAAGATAAATCTTCATGGTTGATGTTTAGAAGCCTAAGAGATATCTTGAAGGACTTAATATGCTCTTCAATAGTTATACCCTAAGATGGATTGTAGAGAGGGAGGTATTTATCTAGGTTCCTAGGCAAATCATACATAAGGCTAGGCACATTTATGGAACATCCTATTAATAATGCCATAATTGGATGAATGTAGAATAGATGGAATGGATGTTGGATAATTAGAGAAGTAGGGTGGGAATTAGATCTCCTACATCTTTTTTTATCTTCTCTAGCCTTATGATGGGTTTTTAAATATCTAAGGGGAACTCTAGTCTCAGAATCAGATCTAGTCTAGATCCTAGGTAACTCTAGTATGTCAAGCAAATGATCTATGTTAAAATATCATAATTATATGAAGGATCATAAAATTTTGTAAAAGAAGGTAAATATTTTCCAAATTAACACAAAGTAACCTCCCCCAAAAAAATCCACAACTAAGCAAAGTGGTCTTATTTTACCTTTGTTGATTTGGATCCTTTGAAGCTTTAGAGCCTACATAAATTTTGTTAGAAACTTGGTTTATTCTATAATGATTAGTGGTATACAAGATATTTCAAGAAACCTTTAGTGTGTCAAGATTATCAAGGTAGTTTAGAATGAAAACTTTGTAAATAATGCCTCAATTCTATGTGAGTGTATTCAATTTAGACCTCTAAAACATTGGCTCAGTGATATTTCACCAAATAACATTCTTAGACACTAATCTTTACACTTATTTAAAATAGATTTAAAAACTCTTATTTCAAATCAAGAATAATTGTGCAAATATGGGCTAAGTAGAGCTTGATCCATTCAAATAACTCAATGGCATTCTTATATTTAGCATCATTAGATGAAATTTAAATAGATTAGAGGGGTAATGCCATAATACTTTTAGATTTGAGACAAATTTAAAGGATCTTTTGGAATATACACTTTTCATAACGATATTTCAAAGGTTAAAAATATATTATAAAAAATAAGAATAATATGTATTATTCATCCTAATCTTTATGTATTTAGAAAGATTATTCTATATTTCAAATTAAACACATCATAACTTCAACTTAAAATATACAAGATTCTCCTTCTAGTGCCATCTTTTTGTTGATGTATGTCAATGTTGAGAATATATTTTGAGTAGTAGAATAATATTTATTGGATTGTAGTATAGGTCCTACAAAACCTTAGGGCTTATCTCAATTTTACTGGAGAGATTATGTGGTTACCAACTTTAGTCTGCAAGTAGACACTACTGTAGGGACAACAATAACTTTAGTGATGACATAATCTACTTGAATTTATTTTTGTTGTTGTGATGTAAAAATTTCTTTGTATTTTTTCAATATTAGCCCAAACTTTAAATAGACAAATGGATATTTACAATGAACATTAATCTAAAGTGATTCATGTTAAATTTTTTGAAAAGAGGAAACAAGGTAAAGCAGAAAAGGAAGTTTTCTTTTCAACAAAAAAGACCAATAGATCTCCTTTAATTTCTTCTAACAATAGCACAAATAAAACTAATAGCTATGAGATCCTAGTGCCAGACTTAGAATATCATAAGTGGAGTGATGATTCTAGGGTAAATATAATGCATATATATGAACAATATTTTTTTTAACAAGATATATACAAAAAAGTATGTTAAACACATTTATTAGTAGAATATGAGGAAAATAGAGCATACATAATAGATTTTGTTAGCATAGTTAAATGCATAAACTAACAAGATGCATCAAAAACCCTATTTCTAGATTTAACCATTGAATAAATGAAATCATATATTATTAGGAAAGCTTGAGAAATAAGAACATATGAAGATAATGAAAACAATGAGAAAATTTCATGAATTTTATTTATCTTTGCATTAATGTCACAAAATTTTGTTATCAAAAGAAAGCCCAACAGATGACTATCTTACTCTTAAAGAGTTGAGCTATGATCCCATTGGTGTAGTTGATGATGAAGCTCCTACTATAGATAAAGATGGATGTGAACCAATAGTAGATAAATAAGGAGTGCTAGTGCTAGTTGAGGAAGAATATATCTAAAGAGGGACTGAGGAGGTAGAGTTTCCTGTGATGATGGTTTGTTTTTAGGCTTTGATTTACCCTTTCCATGCTTTAGATCATTTCTTATTGTCATTGTAAATCAATTTTAGATCGATGATAGGCTCCTTTAGTGTCTTGAATTTGATCCCCACCATTGTATCATGTTTTATTAGGAGTGTTCTTACATTTTTTTAATTACTACAACCTTATCTATCCTTTGATTGGTAGAGGCTTCAAAATCTACCATATCCTACCTAAAAGTTACTCCTCTAGACATGGCATACTTTATGAAGTTTATAATAATGTTCTATAGTTGGTCCCTAGAGGCATCCTTGATAATAATGGATCCATCCTTTTTTCAAGGTGTGTGATCTTGATGGCCTTCAATAAAGTGTTGACCTTGTCACCATATTGGGTAAGAGAATCACCCAGGGATCTCATCAATCCACTAGGTTAATGCCTTCCTTATAAAAATTACATAGGATTAATAAATGCTCAAATCCTCTAAGGGGATCATATTTAAGTCCTAAAATTTCTTCATCTTGATCAACTTCATCAATTTGATTATCTTACTATCATATATCCCATATGCAACATTATCTTTGAGAATCCTATTATATATTTCATCTCCATTTACCTTGTATTGGGCCAAGGTGTTCAACATGTCAAACATTTCTCCCATAACCCATTCTACCTTTGTTATGGTCTACTCTGGTAATGTGGCTTTGTGTTATTAAACTAGGTTAGTTGATTTCTATTGTACTCTTTTTACTAATTTAGCAGCCACATCTATCATTTATTGAAGAGCTGAGAAGGGGTCCTCCTCATATTATTGTTATTGGCATGGTGTGTCTCACTTCATCTTAGTCAAATCAAATAGAGTCTCCTCCAAATCATACATAATTATTTAGTCTAGATGGATGATCATACTCTTGGTCACACTCTTCATTACACCAGACTCCTTGTTAAACTTCATCGTGACCTATGGAGGGTCCATTATGACCAAATATGCATTTTTCACTATAGCTAGTTGCATTTGTCTTATCCATGATTTATCCAAAGATCCACTTAGAGGCTAAGTAGTTGGGGTAAATTATTAGGTTGGATTTGATAATTAAAAAGTAGATGTCTATGAGGTATCCATGGAGATGACCAATATAAATGTAGAGATTGGGGACAAAGAAAACTAGTGCTAGTAGAACTAGTTGTGAATAAGGGAACTTGGGGATTGATGACAGTGGGCCTCTTGTTAGATCGTTGGGGACCTAGTCTAGGCATAAGCCCAAGTTGAATTGGGGGAAAATTTTCCATTATTTTGACCTTGGAATTAGAGGATATGGCAAAAGGGTTGATGGTGGGCAATGGAATGGTCATAGGCCTAATTACAGGTCTGGTAAAAGGCCTATAAGGTAAGAGGTTGACATGGTCCAGAGTTGGGGGCTCACCAAATATGTTCAAGGGTTGATTATATAGGAAATTAGGAGGTAAACAAACACACTCATAACCTAAAATACTTGATCCTTCTCTATCAAGAGGGAGGGGAGGCAATGTTGACGCTGAAGTTTTTGTTGTTGGAGTAGAACTGATTATTGCCTCCACTAAAGGTGATTCCTACATTGAGGTAGAACTTTGAATTTAGAATGGGCTACTAGATGGTGCTTATGAGGTAGAAGCCGACATAATTTATTTCCTTAAACTAGCTCCTCCCTTATCCAAAGTGGGAGATAATGATTAAAGTATTATGCGAGTAAGTTATGGTTCAATTGGCCATTCCTTTTCAATACTAACAGTATGGATTGGAGATGCTAATGCTCCTACCTAAGTATCATGGTGTTTGAAGAAATAGAAAAACCTACATCATTCATTATTCCTTTCACCTATGGGATATTATCAACCTTTAGTCTATGCTTCACCTTAGTGTCATTAGCTGCATTGATGTAGAATTGGTCTCCATATTTAGGCTCGTGATAGTATGTAATGCTCAAGGGTATCTCGTGCTTGACACAATGATTAAATGTTAAATGTGTAGGGTGTAATTCCCTATTGGTGTCCTTTTATAGACTAAAGGGGGACATTTATTTAGCAATAACCATAACTAAGTGCCAATTCTCAATTTTAATTTGGCCAATGTTGGTTAATTGAGGATGGACCAATCTCTTTTTTTATTCTTTCATAGTCCATCTACTCTTATGAGTAGTTATAAGGCAATCTCCTATTCAGCTAGCTTGTTTGGCACTATGGTTGGAAACCCAAATGGGGCTATCTTGATTCCCATTATTCTTATTATTGTGTAGTCTAGGTAATCACAATAGGCTCCCAATTTGATTAGTGTTTCCATAATTTATTTAGCTTTCTTAGGCATAGTCATCTCATGGATGGCCATATATATAATTGGGTAGAAATTCTTGGTAATGACCTATATATCCTAACTGTATTTGTAAATCCCCACTTTTTAGAGGACATGGTGTAGATAATAGAAAATTTCACATAATGGTTCTAGATGTCAAAATACCCCTAAACCATCTCAATACCCCCTAAGGACCATACCCAAACCCTTTGATCACAAACTTGAGTTAAGCTAGATGATTAGCTAACTAGCTCACTAAAACCCTTAACCAAACTTAAATTTTGACCCTCAACCACTAAAGGTCACCCTAACCATTGATGGTTAGACTTGACCACTGATGATTAGGTTTCTAAGGCCTAAAAAGTCAAACTCTAGTCAACTCCAACTTACCTTTTTATATTTAGCTCATCTAATTTATTTGTGATCTAATTCATGTGAAAGAAAAATTTGAACTACTTGTTGAACCTCTTGTTAAAATATTGTTGTACCTTTCTTTCCACCCTATAAAAAGAGAGGAGGCGGTGAAAAGGGGATCCAAAATTAAGTGATCATCATCCATAGCTGTGACTATCAAGAGCTTCTTGCATCAGAGTTTCTTTTGCAAGTCATTTATTCTAGTGATCTAGTAAACCAACAGGTGTGACAGAGATTCAAAGTGATGCCATACATTAACCAATAGACAAATACCATTACTCTAACAAAATTTCCCCAAACTTTATCAATGAGTTTATAAGCCAACTACCTCAACTATTCATCAAATTAACAACCAGCAAGCTAAGTATTTGTTTTTAATCATTTAATTAGTTTTTTTCTATTTCATAATCAACCTAGCCCAAACCCATTTCTCAGAATTCCATTTTGTGACCTCATCAAAACAACCTTTACTTAACTAGACCTAACCCATAGTAATCACTGATGGTCACCCTGACCACTAATAGTTACCCTAACCATAGAAGGTCACCCTAACCATAGAAGGTCACCCTAACCATCGATGGTCACTATATAATAAATAAATAACAAGTTGTTTTCACTTACAAGACCTCAACCAAATCCAAATCTTAGATCCTCTACTTGATTATAGAGCCTTACCCTATTTTTTGAACCATACCCAACTGATTTAGCATTAATATTGACTCACTTATTCTTATAATTAGTCAAATTCACCTGTTATTTCATCAATCAATTCTTGTACTTAATTTTAATACATTTGATGATATATGAAAGTAATTTATCTTTCAAAACTTGATGGTTTACAAGTGTGGATTGACAACCTCCAAGGAAGCTTGTGCTTCTTGGATCTAGCTTACGAGGCAATCCACCCTACTATCTAACTAATCAAATCATTTCTTTGATTTCTTTCTTATTTCAAGGTCATTTCCCAAGACAAAGAGGAGTAGCTACAACCATCTAGATCAATGCATGCATAACATATTAATTTTTTCTACTATACCCTTCTCGAGTTTATTTTATCTTCCTTCTAAAGAACATAAGAAAAATTTCTGTGAAACATTTTGGCATGCTTGGTGGGATGCTTGAGTCTTTTCTTGGTGCTTTCTTGTTCTTATCTTTCTGCTCATACAATGAAATCAAAGTTTATTTTGGGGCTTAAAATTGACTGGATACATTATTTGCTTGCTTATTTTGGCTCACATAGCTTAATTAATTAGGTGAATCAATCATAGTTTCACTCTTATCCCACACACAAGACCAAAAGCAATTAAATATAATCAAGCATAAAAATATTGACATAAGGCCTGACTAAGATTTAATTACCTAATAGTTACTTTTATTGGCTATCCTACTTGGTTTTATTACCAAGGGGAGAACCAACTAAGCTCTCTAATTGAGTATAATCTCTAATAATTGCTATATCTTGGCTAAGAACTCAACCTCATTATTGCTATGGTGTGTGAAGTGAGGGGGTACGCCCCAATATCAAGCCACATACTAATTTCCAATATAAATTCCTTTGATATCATAAACACAACTTGAAACCAACCATAGACTTCTTTTATAGTACCCACTATACAAGCCAAGTTAGATCACACAATTCTTAAAGCATAAGGCATAAGCCACAAGAGAGACTAAATATAACCTTAGGATTTAACATACTTTAGTGTGTGTTTTGCTTCCTTGAATTTTATTGTCTTCTCCATGTTTGAGTTATGAGATTGTATCTTCTTCCTTTCCTTACCTACATGGTTTTGACTAGGTAACAACTAAGAAACCAAGAATACCAAGACCCAGATCCTAATCATCCATCTTCCTCTTCTCCCTCATCCATGGAGTACATCTTAGATGTAAAGAAATCTCCTCATCCTTTTGGGGCTCCTACCATCCCTCAGATAGTTTCCCAAGGTGATGTGGACTTTGTCACCTTTCTAGATAACAACCCCATATCCCACTAAACCCTTGCTTCAATTCCACCTATTGACCCACCCTAAGGCATGGTATCCCACCATATGGGTGACACTTCTTTAGCCACTATTTCCACCCAACATTTAGTCACCTAGGCATCATCCTTTACTAATAAATCCAATGATACCACCATTTAGAAACAACCCACTTAGCCAAGCAGTACCCAAGCACCTTCTTCCCCAACTAATAATCCTCCTAGTATAAGATCAACCTAACCTTTTGACATTGGTACTTCCCTTACCATAAGAGTACCCTATGCTAGTACCACCACCATTCCTCTCATTTCTAACCCACCTACCTCCAATCCATTATAGATCTTGGTGGTTCCCATACCTTCCACTCTTCCACCCATCAATACCAAAGTAACCACCTACCCTCTATCTACTAACCCAACCATACCTCCTAACCAACCTATGTTAATGTATCAACAAGCACCCATTACACAAAACTCAAGCTACATCACTAAATTTCAAGGGCATGTGCCTCTACCTTCCACCCAACTACCTATCTCCCATGCCCACATACCAATATGTGATAACTTAGCAACCCCCAACCACCTACCCATATGTTACACCTACCTAGACAAAACACATACTATCTTACAACTATGGGGGTACACAACTCCAAACCAACCTTGTCAAAATTTTAATCGACAAAATGACTACTTTAGAATCATCCATTTTTGGAGCTCATAATATCTTATCATATGACCAAATCTGTAATGAACCAATTCACCCATACATCCCCATTCGACCTTATCCTCCTCAATGGGAGCTTCTAAAGTTTTTGAATTTTTAGAGTAAGGAGGACCATCAATAACACCTAATAGCATTTAGGCATTTGTGATATATGATCACCTATGATGATGCTCTTCTTCTTTGTATCTTCTCCATGTCATTATCAAGGTTGACACTAGATTAGTATAGTTTCATTACAAAGCACTCCCTCTTTTCTTTTTCCCAACTAGCTCAAATTTTATGAGATCACTTTTACATAAACGTCTCTAAGAAAGTCTCCATCAACGATCTTTAATTCAATTCAACAATTTTATAATGAATCCATTGATGATTGTATGGTCCATTAGAGAAGTTTGATCAACCAAACCTCCTTCTCTCTACCCCAACCTAAGCTAATTGAACTCTTTGCCTAGGCCCATGAAAAACACATCACCTATACCTTATGAGTTTAGAGCTTCAAAAACTTTGATGAAGATTTTAACATGGCACGAAAACTAGAGAACAAAGCCATTGATGAGGAGAAGTTAAAATTGAGAAATAATAACTCTACCTTCAAATTGAATGAGACTTCCTCCTCTAAACCCAACAATCAAACCTGTTGTCCCCAAAAAAAATTCTTCTCATTTTTGGGACAACATATGAACTATCTGGCCCTGCAAGACCAAAATTGTCCCATCCCTTTACAAAAATTTGTTTTGAGCTTTCAAATTACTCATTTTTCAAGCTTTTCAGTAAAGGGATTAGCATGCTCAAAGGTTCAACATCATCAGCAAGAGCTAGGTGCATTTTTTAAAGGTTCAAAGTTTAACCATTTCAAAGGTTCCACGGCTCTAAGAACTTCATGAATTTCAAAGGCTTGAATCATTAAACTATTGAACCTTGAACCATTTTGGTTCATCGGTTCAATGATTTCAATGATCAATAGGTTTAATGCATTTGGTTCAAAAGGATTTCAAAGGGGCTTAGCCAAATAAATGGAATGAACCATTAAACCTTAAACTGCTTCAAAGTTTAATGGTTCACGGGTTTAAAGGTTTAAAGGCTACCCCAGGTAAGGAAAGAAGTGCATGCAAAAGCAAGAGTTAGGTGGATGCTACCAAGTGTCGTTAGCAGAGCCCATTATACTTTATTTCAAGAAGTGGTAGAAGTTGCCACCTATCCCTTAAAGATATCAGCAAAGGCTGATAAATGTCATCATTCATGAGAGCCTAATTGAGCCCCAAATGTTTTTATGGTGTTGCAAAATCTCGAGAGCAGAAAGTGCCAAGTGTCAATGGTAGAATGTTTTAGTAAGAAGAGGTAGAAGATGCCACATGTCAAAGGACAGGGCCCCTTCAAATACAAAGACATAGAATCAAAGGGCGGTGACTTCCTTCAGAGGAATTGTTTGAAAGAATTCTTTCAGACATTTTGTCTGAAGGAAATAAAGGGACCAATAACCCTCTAAAGAAATTGAAGCCCGAAGGCCACCTGGAAGATCCCAAAGGGTAGATACCCTTGCAGGGGGAACACTCGACACACATGAAATAAACCTTTCTCAAGACCTTGAAAGGCATGTTCCCTTCAAAAAAGGTTGAAGCATCAAAGCATAGTGGAAGCTGCCAAGTGTCGTGTACTGATACACAATTTCAAATGAAGCTTCAAAGTGTGGAACTCACCATGTGTCCCATCCCAGTGTAGTGAAAGCTACCATGTGTCTGCATCTGTGCCCCCATCCTTTAACAGTTTCAAATCTTATTCCAATAAGCTTATTTCAAAGAAATGAATGTCACCACATGTCCTCACCCACATCACAATAGGATGATAGGCCCATGAACGTCAAATTTAGAGTGACTAGCTAGCCATTAACCTTCAATGAAGGAAATACCCATGAATGCCAAATTGGTTGCAATTGTTTGTTGATTTTTGTTGACTCAAAAGGTGAACCCAGATGCATTTAAAGAGCCTAAGATCGGGACATAGAGAAGGAAGAGACAAAGAGGGAAACTTAGCAAGAGTTATTTCTAGTAGGTGAAGTAGTTTGTTGGGTAAATATTTGGGGCCTCCAAACATTGAAAGCACCATCTATTTGTCCCCTTTAAGATAAAGGCAGAATAGACAATTATGCTGCTAGCAGGTGATGGAATGAGTGATTCAAGCTAAGGAGTAGACAAAGGAGATAAACCATCACACCACAGTTAAAGTAGCCACCCTATTCTATCATGAAAAAATCAAGAATGCATCTAAGACATTAATTCACTGAATGGATCACCCCATGGGAAAATGTGTCAGGCCTCTCTCTACCTCTATATAATGTAATCTTTCATATCATTGAGGGAGACTTTTCATTTTTATAGGAGTGAAACTCTTCCCATTTCAAAAGAAGAAGACTAAGACTTTGAGCTCAGATTGTAATTTCATTTCATTTTATCTGAATGAGAAAGCAAGTTGTTTGCAAACTTTGTGCTATTTTGGCTTATGCTACTTTAGTAAATTGTTCTTATGTTTTTTTCCTAAAAGGATTCTTATTTATTTAATTTGACAAGCATAACCAATGAAAGTAATTAGTAAAGTGTCTTGAAATCAACTATGAGGAAGACTTTTCGCTTTCACATTTGCTTTCAGTCTGTGTTTTTCTTTTCTTTCTATGTTGAGGATTTTGGGATGACTTTATGCCCCCATTATCCTTTGTGATATACTCTTTTTGTAGTTGAGGTGGAAACTTTGTGTTCTGTTTCATACTACTAGTTATTGTGCCCTTTCACCATCAATTACTTTTACTACCTAAAAGAAACTCCTATTATTTCCTGCAAGAACACTTCTAAAAGAAGAGAAGTGCCTTTAGTGTTTCCACTAGGATTTTCTCCTTTGTCTATGAGCATCATCTCTAAAAAAAGAGAGATGGATGGTTTATTCTACTCCCATGTGTTATTTTCTACTTATATATAATATATAGCCTTCATATATTTAATAGGGAACCTCCCCTTGATGAGAGGAGAGAATTTTCCCCTATTGATGTAGTAAAACTGCACTCCTAGATGTCCAATCTCCCTATGCTTTAATGATAGGAACTATTTTGCTCACCAGTTAGCTGGTCAACAAAATATTCACCCAACAGTTTTTGGTGACTCTATTGGGGACACAGTAATTTTATGCAATTTGGAACCTCAAGTTTTAGATTGAAACATCACCTATGTCTTACCCATTATCATTATAACCTTATCCATGCATTCCACTATGGAAGAGCTAGCTTCTCCAGTGCTTTCCCATAGTTAATTTTTCCTCCTGAGCCTCGCACAATAGTTTTTGGCGACTCTACTGAGGACATAGTAATTTTGTGCAATTTAGAACCTCAAGTTTTAGATTGAAACATCACTTGTGTCTTACCCATTATCATTATAACCTTATCCATGCATTCCACTGTGGAAGAATGAACTACTCTAGTGCTTTCTCATTGTTAATTTTTCCTCCCTAGCCTCGCACAATAGTTTTTGGCGACACTACTGGGGACACAGTAATTTTGTGTAATTTGGAACCTCAAGTTTTAGATTAAAACATCAGCTATGTCTTACCCACTATCATTATAACCTTATCCATGCATTCCATTGTGGAAGAATGAATTGTTTTAGTGCTTTCTCATTGTTACTTTTTCCTCCTCAGCCTCGCACAACAATTTTTGATGACTCTACTGGGGACAACAATTTTGTGTAATCTGGAACCTCAAGTTTCAAATTGAAACATCACCTATGTCTTACCCATAATCATTATAACCCTTATCTATTATAGACTCTGGTGACTCCATTCCATGTCTTACCCATTATCATTATAGCCTTACCATCTTCCTCCACTTTTGTTATTTTATCTAGTCTACAAAACTAGAGCTGCTATGAAAGAGTGCGTAGTTTGAAGCCTCAAGCTTCAAGCTAAAGCAGGGCCAGTCCTTTTCCATTTTTGTTCTACAAACTGGCCACTCCACCCAGATTTATTATCCCTATTTTTGATAATTAAATCATGGCAGTTCAAGGCCCCTGGGGTAACTCATTTGGCCCACTCAACTTAACTCTACCTCTGCATGAACTTCCACATAGCTCAAGAAAGAACTTTCCCAAATTCTTTGGGGATGGGAGAGTTCACCCTGATGAACACATTGCAGCCTTCATTATAGCCTATGGTGTGATAGGGGTGGAATTTAAAGATGTGGAAGTTAGGATTTTTGTGGAGAGCCTATAAGGTGTTGCTACAGAATGGTTCTACCATCTGCAGGCTCAATCAGTGATAGACTAGAACACCCTAAAAGCCAAGTTCAAAGCAAGGTTCAAGCCTATAGAGGATGCACATGCCTTACTAGCCTAGCTCACATAGATGAAGAAGGAGCCCCATGAACCTATGAGGGACTTCACTACCAAATTTAATAAGCTGAGGCACAGGATTCCCATGGTCACCCAGTCGACACCTCAAAATCTCAAATGCTTCTTCATCAACTCACAACTGCTTGAAGTGAGTTTTCTATTGAGATGGGCTAGACATATATACCTTGAGGTTGCTCAAGACTTGGCTACTAAAATAGAAGATGACCTTATCTTGGTAGGAAAGATAAGGAGAGATCCTGATAGAGGCAAACCCTCTTCATCTTTTGAATACTCACCCATAGCCACCACTGACCCAATGGTGCAAAAGCTAGCAAATGAACTACTAGCCTTGAAAAGGCAAATGGCCCTAAGTATCTCTACTCCTCCTAATTAGGATATGACAAGGAGGGCATTTTAGAATCAACCTTATCAAGGTAATGCCACCAAGAATCAAGGGCAGCCAAATCATCTTCCTCCCCCATAGAGGAACCTTGTCCTTGAAGCACCTCCAACCAACTCAGTAGTTGGATATCTGGAAACAAAACATGCTTTCTCTTTCCAACCTGAGTTTGAGCAAGAAAATGACATTGATCTCTTCATGGAGGATCAAGAAGAATAAGCTAGCAACTCCCACATTGGTTTCCTGAATTACCAGGATGAACCCAAAAGTGAAGGTGAAGCAGTCAAAGGATCATACACAGTATTCACCAGGTTTGTGAATCAGTTAGCCCAGTAGGTCGACAAAGAGAAGATAGAGGAGTGACCGTACCAGCAATTTCAATTACTAAGTAGAGACCCCCTCTTCCTTTCTAGTCAAAGGACCTGGCGATTACCAAAGAATTAAGTACATCAAACATCTTTACACCTTCTACTTCAAATTTGCATATCAGTCTTCCCCCTCCCAAAAACCAAAAGGATGAACTCCCATCCTCTCTTCCAAGTCCATCTCAGTCATTTACCATGATTGATCATGTCAAGAAATCCAAAATTCAAATGACTGAGTTTAAATCCTTGCAAGCCAATCTTGAGTAATTAAACATTGGTGGAGAACTAGGTGCGGACCTGTCTGAGGTAAAGATTGTGGTTATCAAAACGTCAGCCCCTACTGCTCAAATTTTGTTTGAGCCTTCAAGCAAGGGTAATTACTTCTTGACCATACAGGATGTTCATGTCCCAGCTGATGAAAGTCCTGTCATTGGCAATCCAAGATTTCATCCAAATAAGGCATCAAAAAAATTGGTAGGGCACAGTAAAAATCAAGAAGGATCTTCCATCTCCCATAAAGAGAAATTTGATAGAAGATCAACTTTTGATGATGCTTGGATCCTAGAATTTGATGGTAGCAATTCTTCCATAGCTAGATGCAGATCTCTATTGCTTAGATTGAAAACTACTTAGGGTGAAGAGGTCAAACACCTTCACACCAAAAGAGATGTTGAACTGATGGTTTGTCAGGATTTTGATTTTGACAATCAAAGCATGTGCTGGACTGAACTAGTAGAACAACAAGTTATGATGGTGGACCATACTGCTATATTTTGAAGTTAGCAAAAGGAACTCTTCATAGAGAGAGCAAGGAGTTATGGTTTTTAGTTTGAAGACCACGTCCTGCCATGGGGCAAGAAGAAGAAAGAGCCAAGAGGAAGATGTAAAAAATTGTTTCCTGGTGGAGAGTTCCATTCACTTGTCACCAATTCTGGGGACAAAGTGGTTTCCTCCTAGTTTATCAGGATGGAATGCCATCTTCATTATCTCACAATGGGAAGTATCTAAATTACTTCAATTCTTGAAGTATCAGATAAGTTCCCCTATACATATGTACACTTGTATAGTCTTTTGTTCTATTTTGTGATTTTCATTTTCATTTTCATTTTTTGAAGCCTTTCTTCTTGGGTAGCATGACTCCATATCCCAATGGCACACTTCAAGGCACTGCAGATTCTAGTCTCTACTCCCCTTAAATGTGTTTCAAGTTTCTAACTGAAGGTAGTTCCCCAACAGGAGCCAACTATTGTCCCCGAAAAATGACTTCTCATTTTTGGGACAACATATGAGCTATTTTAGCCTTACAAGACCAAAATTGTCCCTTCCCTTTACAAAAATTTGTTCTGAGCTTTCAAATTCCTCATTTTTCAAGATTTTCTAGTAAAGGAATTAGCAGGTTCAAAGGTTCAACATCATCAACAAGAGCTAGGCACATTTTTCAAAGTCAAAGTTCAACCATTTCAAAGGTTCCATGGCTCTGAGAACTTAATGAGTTTCAAAGGCTCAGACCTTTAAACCATTAAACCTTGAACCATTTTGGTTCATCGGTTCAATGGGTTCAATGATCAAGAGGTTCAACATGTTTGGTTCAAAAGGATATCAAAGGGGCTTAGCCAAATAAATGGAATGAGATGTTGAACCTTGAACCGCTTCAAAGTTTAATGGTTCATGGGTTCAAAGGTTCAATGGTTGACCCAATTAAGGAAAGAAGCACATGCAAAAGCAAGAGTCAGGTAGATGCTGCCAAGTGTCATTAGTTGAGCCCATTATACTTTGTTTTGGGAAGTGGCAAAAGATGCCACCTATCCCTTAAAGAGATCAGTAGAGGCCGACAAGTGTCATCATCTGTGAGAGCCTAGCTGAGCCCTAAACATTTTTATGGTGTTGCAAAAGCTTGAGAGTGAAAAGTGCCGAGTGTGAAAGGTGGAATGTTTTAGTAAGAAGAGGTAAAAGATGCCATGTGTCAAAGGATGGGCCCCCCTCAAATGTAAAGACATAGAATCAAAGGGAGGTGACTTCCTTCAGACAAATTATTTGAAGGAATTCCTTCAGACATTTTGTCCAAAGGAAATAAAGGGACCAATAACCCTCTAAAGAAATTGAAGCTCGAAGGCCACATAGAAGATCTTGAAGGGCAAATATCCTTGTGGGGAGGAACACTCGACACACATGAAATGAACCTTTTTCAAGACCCTGAAAGGCATGTTCCCTTTAGAAAATGTTGAAACATCAAAGCATAGCAGAAGCTACCAAGTGTCGCATACTGAGACACAGTTTCAAATGAAGCTTCAAAGCATGGAACTTGTCACATGTCCCATCCTAGTGCAGCAGAAGCTACCATGTGTTTGCATCCATGCCCCTAGCCTTTCATAGTTTCAAAGCTTATTCTGATAAGCTTATTTCAAAGACACAGATGCCACCATGTGTCCTCACCCATGTCACAATAGGATTAGAATGACTAGCTAGCCATTAACCTTTAATCGAGGAAAGACCTATGAACACCAAATTGGCTACAATTGTCTGTTGATTTTTGTAGACTCAAAAGTTGAACCTAGATGCATCTAAAGAGCCTAAGGCCAGGACATAGAGAAGGAAGAGACAAAGAGGGAAACTCAACATGAGTTATTTCTAGTAGGTGAAGCAGTTCATCAGGTAAATATTTGGGGCCTCCAAACATTGAAAGCATCATTTGTTTGTCCCCTTTGAGATAAAGGTAGAATAAACAATTATGCAGCTAACAGGTGATAGAATGAGTGATTCAGGGTAAAGAGTAGACAAAGGAGATAAACCAGCACACCATAGTTAAAGTAGTCACCCTGTTCCAGCATGACAAAATCAAGAATCCATCCAAGGCATTAATGTGCTGAATGGATCACCTCATGGGAAAAGGTGCCAGGCCTCTCTCTGCCTCTATATAATGTAATCTTTTGTATCATTGAGGGAGAATTTTCATTTTTATAGGAGTGAAACTCTACCCATTTGGAAAGAGGAAGACTAAGACTTTGAGCTCAGATTGTAATTTCATTTCATTTTATCTGAATGAGAAAGCAAGTTGTTTGCAGACTTTGTGCTGTTTTGGCTTGTGATACTTTAGGAAATTGTTCTTATGTCTATTTCTTAGAATCATTCTTATTTATTTAATTTGACAAGTATAATCATTGAAAGTAATTATTAAAGTGTCTTGAAATCAACTTTGAGGAAGACTTTGCACTTTCACATTTGCTTTCAGTCTATGTTTTTCTTTTCTTTCTGTGTTGAGGATTCTGGGATGACTTTGTGCCCCCATTATCCTTTGTGATATACTCTTTGGATAGTTGAGGTGGAAACTTTGTGTTCTATTTCATCTTGCTAGTTAATGTGCCCTTTCAACATCAGTTACTTTTACTACCTAAAAGAAACTCCTGCTATTTCTTGCAAGAACACTTTTGAAAGAAGAGAAGTGCCTTCAGTGTTTCCACTAGGATTTTCCCCCTTGTTTGTGAGCATCATCTCTGAAAGAAGAGAGATGGATGGTTTATTCTACCCCCATGTGTTATTTTATGCTTATATATATAGTATCTAGCCTCTGTATATTTAATAGGGAACCTCCCCTTGATGAGAGGAGAGATTTGTCCCCTATTGATATAGCAAAACTACACACCTGGATGACTAATCTCCCTATGCTGTGGTGATAGGAACTATTTTGCTCACCAGTTAGCTAGTTGACAAAATATTCACCCAATAAAACCAACAATAATTATAAGAACAAGGTAACCATAATTGTGGTTGTACTTAAGACTACCCATCCCCCCATTGTTAACCAATCCAAATCTTCCAATTCTTCTAATCAAAACACCAAAAACCCAAACTGTAATACCCATAAATAATTTACTCTACTTGGGGATTTATATGCTTCAATCTTGGAGAAATTGTTAAAGGCCAATATCATATGACTCCCTTTGATCAAACCCTCACAACAATTCAGTTCCTCTCATCATATACCTAGTTGGTACAAGGAGAAAAAATTGTGCACCTTTTGTTGAGTCATTGGACATGATGTTATTAAGTGTAATAACTTTAATAACATTGTCCAAACTCTCATTGACAAGGGGGAACTTATGGTGGATAACCCTAATGCACCTCTGCACAAATCATTTGAAATATTTAGACAACCATTTCCTAACCACACTCCCTCCACCAATAATAAAAACAAAGTAGAATCCTCTCATACCCATGATTCCCATACTGTTAGTATGGTTCTTGGTGAACTCATTGCTGAGGAAACTATTCACCAAATCACCTCTTACCCCACTCCACTTATTGAGGTAGTGGAGTCACTGACCTCTCCTTTGATATGCACATAAAAAGATGAGACCCTTCCCACTTTATCATTTTCCTCTATCATACAATAATCCACTCTTCCCTTAGAGATCACTCCTAAGGAAGAAACCACTTTGCCTACACCTCCCACCAAGGAGTCACCCTCCTAGATATTGGAACCTCTTGATCAAGAAAATTATGAGGTGATCATTCCTCCCCTATAACCCCTAAGTATATCCTTTGAATCCACTATTAAGGGATTTAGACCCATTTATAAATCCTTCTCTAGACTGGTTAAAAACTTAGAGTTTAAATTTGACCCTAACCTAGACTGGACCACCTTTTATAAATAGTTTGGGCTCCCATATAGAACCAAGCAAGAACCCTCTTTATCAGAATAACCTACTCTTTCCACTATCAAATCCACTATTACCACAACCCAACTATCAAATGCCTCTATCCATCAAACCATAATAACAACACCAAAAGCAAACTCACCCAAAGTCACCAAATCACCTTCTACCATTTTAACCAAACCCACCAAAAACCTTGGCTTATTTCTACTCATAACATTACCCACCCATCAATAAAGTCATTTAAACCCACTAAACCTATCAAACAAACCCCAAACTAAGCCAAAAAAGAAAATAAAACCACCTAGGGGCCCAAAAATCAAAACTCTACCTCCCCTCTCTACTTTGCCCTCTATTTTGGGACCTCACCCCTCTACCTTAATTAGGAAGCCAACCATACCACTCAAAACCCAACCACCACTTTTGGTTACACTATCACTTTTACTTTCATCCAAACCTATTTTCACTAAGCCACCCATGGGCATACCTCCTATCTCCTAACTAGATATAAATAAACTACTTATCTCCTGAGCATCTATCCCAAAACTTTCTAACCCTTAACTCTCAATTTCTCTACCAAAACCTAAACCTTCCAACAAGGGCACCCCTTCACCAAAGTCTTTGTCCAGCAGAACCAATCTTGAAAGGTCTTCCACCCCCACTACCAAACCTAATTCCTCCATGCCTCTACTCCACCCTCCTATAGAGGTTATTACAAGCATCTTGCTTAACATTGCCATCTATTAGACCATTTGACCCACATAGTCCTACATCATATCAATACAATGATAAATTAGTATGTTCATACCATAGGACACTTGAGCATGACATGGATAATTATAAACC
Organism: Torreya grandis; assembly: GCA_037957365.1. Classification (NCBI taxonomy): domain Eukaryota; kingdom Viridiplantae; phylum Streptophyta; class Pinopsida; order Cupressales; family Taxaceae; genus Torreya; species Torreya grandis. The sequence goes on along the minus strand of JARHVA010004078.1, from coordinate 1,616,058 downwards.
TCTCTGAGTGATAGCCCATTAGTTGTATCATGATGATGACTTATTATTAGATTAGCCCTTTATGAGCCTAATATTGATCTAAGAACTAACAACCATCGAATAACACCTACGTACCTCTCCACTCTCATGTTAGAGTGAAGATAAACCAAAGAAATAATGTAGCCTAACTCCTCCCCCAATCCATACCATCCATGTGGCCACATGATCACAAACTCAACCAAAGATATAGGGAAGACAAAGGTGTCTATTATATGAAAATATACCTCTTCCTCTACCCAACCACCCAGCTAAAAACAAGTACCTTTACCTTAAACCAAACCCAAAGTATCCATAATGGGACCCTCTCACTCTAATTCATATGAATTAGTCTAATGAGTAGTTTTGAAATAACTTCACCAAATGTCAGTCAACATAAGTTTGTGTGAACTAATCAATACCTCACCCCATCATCACCAATCAATGATAAAAGCATTATAATCTATAGAGTTGAGGCTAAAATACCCTCAACCTTTAACAAATTTTGCCTAAGCTATTCATATTTCTAACCTTATTACCTTCAAGTATTTGGAAATACCCTCTATCCATCCAGATGATCTAGATCCTCCTCTCTTCATTATTGCCTATATCAACTACACCCACATCAAGAGGGTTATAATTGATAGGGGACATAGTATCATCACCATATCCTCCCATGCATATAACCAAATCAAGATACTTGAGAGAATCATGTCAAAAACCTCAATGGTGCTCTAATCATTGAATGATACTATGACCATAACTCTAACAACTATTGTCCTTCACATTTGCCTAGGACCCTGCATGCTTCCTGAGCTCTTCTATGTAGTGAAAGGAGAGTTATAATATAATGTCTTATTGGTACACCCTTAGATTGATTATATGGTTTATGTTCCCTCCAATCTACATTAGTGCATCAAATTTGAATATGAAGGACATATTGTTACCATACAATCTAACCCAAGCCCTTTCACATCATGTAACATGACATACTAACCTAATGATGTTATCCTTCCTCCATCCAACAAGCCTTCATCGGCAAAAGATGAGGCTAAATCTTCTTATACCACTGAAACATATACTAATTCATCTATTCCTTCTACACATATCCCCATAATTGACCCTTTGAAATCAACATTCCAACTCCTTTCATTGGGGGAGTATCACCTTCTAACCCTTGACATTTTCCCTACTCCCCAAGAATATGGGAAACTTGACCACCAACCAAATTATGAAATTAATATCATAACCATTATTCCTTTTGGGCTCTTAACTTATCAGACCAACTTCATCTATGGGGGACTTGATAAACCCATTGACACTTTCACCACCTCCTTTTCACCCTAACCATTCACCTTCAATTTTTCCAATTTGGATAAAGTGGAATTTTCCAAAACATACTATTTCTATGCAAAATTGCTTTCTACATTCAAAGAAGTAAGAAACTAAAAGAAATGGTCAAGGCTAGAAGATACCTGATAAAGTCATGCGCACTGAAATCAGACGTTGGAAGATTCTCCTCTTTGGTTGTGGAGGAATGACACCTGCGAAGAAAAGAGACTGAAACACAGAAAAATGTTAATAAAAGGATATGGTGGGCTGTCAGGCGAACGCCCGATCCCGGAAGTATGAAGACTTCCTAGAAGGATATCAACCCACTGATAAAAAAGTAGAATATTGGACTTAAAGTAGATAAAATGAAAGATAAAATGACAGAAATAAAGGATAGAAAATAAAATGCATACCTGATAATGAAGTAAAATGTTTTGTGTATTCGCCGATGTCGGTCTCTGTGGTGCCGGCGTCGGTTAAAGTGCCGGCATCAGTCAGGGTAGTGACCGGCGTCAATCAGGGCAAGTTCTGGACAGAGTCTGGAGGAGTTGCAAATGGTCTGGTAGAGTCGAGATAGGGTCTAGACAAGGTCGAGACAGGGTCTGGACAGGGTCGAGACAGGGTCTGAACAAGGTCTAATCAAGGTAATGTCGAGTTTGGACAGGGTCTAGGGGTTTTAGTTGAGTCTGGGCAGAGTTATGGATTCAGATAGTGGATAGGGATGTAAAGAAGGGATTAAGGGTTCAGGGCTATGGTTTAAAGATCCAGGGTGATAGAAATAGAAACAACAAACAAATAATAACCAGAAAGAAATAAAATAAATAGAGTAAATACTTACCTGCCAGAAGACATGATAAAAGCCATGATTGGAGTTGTTGAAGTGTTGTCGTAAGTTGATCGAAGTGAATGCAAATTGGTTGAATGCTGGAGTTGATTGATCGCCAGAGTTTTGTGAATGTTCAGGTTCGGGGATTGATTGATTGATCGATTAGTTGATTAGCTTTTGGATTGATCGGCGGATGCTGATGAAGGCCAGGGACAGTTCGAGAGACAGTTTGATAACCGTTCGGGAAACCAATTGGGAACCGAATGATAACTGATAATGGATAACGGTAAGGTGACCGACGTCAACAGGATTGCCGACATTGGCTGATAAGTGACCGACGTCGGTGACATCGGCCGGGTAATGACCATCATTGGCAGATGCACAATGGGGATAGAGTCTAGCTTTAGCTCTGTGCTCATTTTTGCATGCTGCCAGGGTCAAGGCTAATGGAAAAAGTGATCGACAAGGGTTAAATAGGCAAAGAAGAATAAGACGGGGGATGACTAGGGGAGTCGACACGATTTTGGTGTCTACATTTGCCCCTTTTTGTCTTGTTGGTTGTTCTGGACGAACTGAAAGACAAAAATAGGAGTGATTGCCCCAGGTGAGGGATAAGGTTGATTTTGTCTTGTTAGTTGTTCGAATGAACTGCAAGACAAAAATAGGTAGCAGATTGCCTCGATTATGGATAAGGTATTCCCCCTCAAAGCAGGAGTCGAGGGAAGGGAACTAGGAATCGAGTGCTGATTTGACAAAGAGTGGATGGAAAAGGGGTGAGGGTGAATGCTACAAAAGTCGTGATTGCACGCATACCACTGCATGAGATGGTCAGGTCAAAAGTGTCGCAGGTCAAGGGTCAAGGAGTGCCAAAATTGAAATAACTGGGCCCCAACATTTAGGCATCTGCTGATCGAGTTATTCAATCTAAGCTGAAGCTCCAAATGGGTCATCACATTCTAGGTATCCCAGGCTCAGGAAGTGCTCCTAGAATCATGAAAAAGTCACAAGTAGTGTGTATCAACCGGCTTGCGATCCTATACTTGTGAGGGTCCAAAAAGGTCTGCACACAATTCTGCTAACCAGTCATGAGGTAGCATACATGCAAAAACAACCAAGGCAACAGGGTCTTGGAAGTGGTCGAAGTTGGAGGAGATAGGCATGATCTCCAATGGTTGGTGGTCGATGGAAGGAATGGATGAAAGGATGTGGCTGAGCTAACCTCAAAAGACCCCATGTCAACTGAGCGCTGCCTACATAGGCCTGGTCATAGGGCCTCAAGCCAATGTAGTTCTGACAAAAAGGGTCCGAGTAATAGACAAGTGGTCAAAATGGTTGATAGATTGGTCATGGTTATGATGAAATGATGAGGGGAAGAAATGTTGCAGCCTTTTCCAAATGGTGTATTCCGTAACATTGGTCGAGAGGTCTTTCATCCCTAGCAATATTCCATATTCGTGATGGATGTATGCTAAAATGAATTGAGTTCTATTTATGCTTTAGCAAGTATTGGTTTATGCTTAACATGAATTGCAGCGGGTCAATAGTTTCCATGTGTATTGGTGTCTATAGAAACTAGGGTGAATAGGTTATGGGAGTGATATGAAAAGAGAGTTGAGTTGATTGACAAGTGATGAAGGCGAATGTGACCAAAGTGCAGAAGAAGTGAAAAGCATATTGCTCTTTCTTTGCCAAGGACCAAAAAGATAGCATAGATAGGGGTTATGAGAACCAAGAGCCCCATTCATGCGTGACGTTGTTGACCATAGTTATGTTAGAGCGGTAATTGAATCACTTTGACATTAAAGTGAGCTCGAAGTCCCTTGAGTAGGTGATAGGAGGAGGAAAGAGGGTAACCCATTTTAAGAGCAGAGATAACTATGCCCCTTTTTATAGGAGACCCTGAGACAACTATAAGTCAAGTCCATGACTCATTTTTTTTTTGGCGCAGACTGATCAATGCGGGAAGCCTGCATAGAGATGTCATTTGCTTGGTGGTTAGTTGTGAAGCTGATCAATGTGGGAAGCTTCTAAAATAGTGTTGTTTATTTCCAATTTAGTCATAGCCATCCTTTGAGGGAGTGGTCTAGATTTTTGTTTAATATAAAGGCTTTTGAATAGCTGTCCTTCGAGGGAGCAGTCTATTAATTACAGCAATGATAGTACAGTTGTCCTTCAAGGGAGCAGTCTGCTTTTTGATTTTGATATTGATATAGTGACCATGGATATTGTGACATCTTGATTTATTTTTACAGAAATGTGAGTCGTGGACAAGATTATAGAAGGTCAAGGGCTCCCTTTTATGAGGACAAAGCATCCATACAGCATAAAAGGGTTATAGGAATTGTTAAGAGGAATAGGGTTGAAAAAGAAGTAGGATTAAGAGGATGGGGATTGCTCAAGGGATGAGCTCAAGTTAAGTGTCAAGTGGATGAATACTCGACTAGCAGTAGAATGGTCACAGATGCAACGCATTTAGAGGCTCAGGTTTTGGGCGTCCATCAAGAGAAGACAGATGATAAGTCCCTGATCTATACTTGTGCGTGATAATAAAAGGTCCGAGCCAATTAGGAGCAAACTTGCCGCATTTACTTCACTCCATATTGGTCACGTGCTGATTTTCTTTGAGGACGAGGTCTCCAATGTTGAAATCTTGTTCTCGCAGATTTTTGTCATAGGTGCACTTGATGCGACGTTGATAGACATGGAGATGATTAAGGGCAACAAGACGACATTCATCAAGTAACTCAAGTTGAGCTAAGCGATCTTGATGAAAGTTATCGTTGGAAAGAATATCATGTAGAGAAATGCGGAGAGACGGGATCTGTACTTCGAGAGGTAAGACAGCCTCTGTTTCGTACATGAGAGAAAAAGGGGTAGCACCCGTAGAGGTTCGAATGCTAGTGCGGTAAGCCCACAAGGCGAAGGGAATGTGAATGTGCCAATCCTTGCCTGTGTCACTGACCACTTTCATGAGAATCTTGGTGAGAATTTTGTTGGAAGCCTTGGCCTGCCCATTTGCTTGTGGGTAGTAAGGTGAAGAAAAATTGAGTTTGATGCCGAATGAGTCGCATAGTGTTTGGACAGTTTTGTTTTTAAAGGACTTGCCATTATCGGTGATGATTTTATGAGGGACACTGAAACGATAGATGATATAGGTGGTGATGAAGTCAACGATCTTGTCGACTTTTGTGGAGATGAGAGGAATGGCTTCCACCCATTTGGTGAAATATTCAGTGGCTATGATGATGGATTGATGACGAAGAGACGAATGAGGGTTAATCTCACTGATGAGATCTAAACCCCACTGAGAAAAAGGCCAGAAATCCTGAGCAATTTGTAAGGTGTGACTAGGAAGATGAAGCAAGTTAGAGTGTTGTTGACACTTGGTGCAACGCCGAACATAGTCGCTACAGTCTTGATGAAGGGTAGGCCAATAATAGCCCAAATAAAGTACGCACTTGGCAATTGAATTCCCACTGAAATGTCTGCCACAAATCCCATTGTGGACTTGTTGAATGGCTTGAGATGCTTCAGTGGAGGTGAGACAGCGAAGAAGGAGGCCGTCGAAGCCTCGCTTATAGAGAAGACCCCCTAACATGGTATAGCGAGTGGTACACTTGATAAAAGCTCATCGTGCATTACTAGAGAGGTTGGGAGGAATGACAGAGAAAGATAAGAAGTCTACAAGTTGCTTATACCAAGCATCTTATGGGCTAGGGTCTATAGTGTTGACATGATGAATGTGAGAAGAGATATATGAAGGCAACGACACACAACGCACCATGACAAAAAGTTTGGATGTAGATGAGGAAGATGGGATATGTGAAGCGAGAGAAGCCATGGTGTCAGCAAAATTATTCATGGATCGAGGAATAGTCTGCAGGAGGAAGTGGTCGAAAGATGCAAGGAGAATGTCAGCACAGTTTTTGTACCTTTGCAAAATTTCATTTTTACAGAGGTATGAACCGTTGACCTAATTGACGACGAGCTGTGAGTCGCCGAAGATGTTAATGGACTTGATGTTGAGAGAGAGGGAAGTCTGAAGTCCCAAAATTAAGGCCTTGTATTCGGCCATATTATTGGTACAATCAAAGTCGAGTTTAAAAGACAAAGGCATGGGCTCCCCTTCGAATGGGATGAGAATGACCCCAGTACCCCCACCTAGTTGACATTTTGAACCGTCAAAGAACATAGTCATCTGATAGGTGGTGTCATCAGAGGAAAGCGCAACGATAGACTCATCAGGGAATTCACACTACGAAGGTTGAATGTCAGGAAGAGGGGCATTTGCTAGTTGATTAGCAATGGTTTTCCCCTTGATAGATTTTTGCTGGATGAATTTGAGATAAAACTCAGCAAGCAGCATGAGCCACCGAGCCATACGTTGATTCTGATATGGCTTGGAGTGCATGTACTTGAGAGGGTCGGTGTGGGTGATGACAAAGGTTTTGTGACTAAGAAGATAGTGGCGAAGCTTAGTAGGAGCAAAGACTAATGCCAAACAGAGTTTCTTGATATGGGTATACCGAGTTTCATAGTCGACCAGTGTTCGGCTGATATAATAGACTGCTTGCTCATGGTGATGCTCGTCTCGATGCGTGATCATGGCACCTAACGAATGGTGAGTGGTTGAGATATAAAGGTAAAAAGGTTGGTCATCTTTAGGTGGAATGAGGATTGGTGGAGAGACCAGATAGTGTTTTAGGGCTTCAAAAGCCTCTTGACAGTCCTTATCCCATGTAAAAGAGATGTCCTTCTTAAGGAGATGATGAAAAGGTTGGCAGCGGTCAGAAAGCTGCGAGATGAAACGATGAATGGACTGGAGCTTGCCTTGTAAACTGCGAAGCTACTTGAGATTGGTCGAGGGAGGCATTTTGAGGATAACGCAAATCTTGGCGGGATCTATCTCGATGCCACGAAAGGAAACGATGAAGCTGAGAAGCTTGCCAGAGAGGACCCCAAAGACACATTTCTTGGGGTTAAGATGAACATTGTACTGAAGAAGATGAGAAAAGATGATTTTGAGAATGGTTAGATGGTCACGACAAAGCTTGGACATGCCGAGTAGGTCATCCACATAGTCCTCCATGATTTTGTGGAGGAGATCATGGAAAATTTAGGTCATGGCATGCTGATAAGTGGCACCTACATTTTTCAAGCCAAAAGGCATGACTCGATAGCAGAAAGTCCCCCATGGGGTAATGAAAGTGGTCTTGTGCTGATCTTCTGGAGCAATCAAGATTTGATTGTATCCTAAAAACCTGCCCATAAGAGATAGCATCTCATGGCCGGCCGTAAGATCAACAAGCTGGTCAATGTTAGGAAGAGGAAAGTCATCTTTAGGATAGGATAAGTTAAGGTCGTGATAGTCCATGCAGATTCGAATCCCCCCAGTTGCCTTGGTGACTGGGATGATGTTAGAGACCCACTGTGGATAATCGATGGGCTGGATGAAGGAGACAGAAAGGAGGTGCTTAAGCTCTTCTTTGACAAGGAGGGCAATGCGAGGATGCATCTTTCAAAGCTTTTGCCTGACAGGCTTAGCCCCTGGTTTGGTGACAATGTTATGGGTAACGATGGTGGGGTCGATGCCAGGCATATCACTATAAGTCCAGGCAAAGGCCTTGCTATGGTTGGAGAGGAAATGGGTATAGTCAAGCTGCTCCTGAGTGTCTAAAGATTGGCCAATCTTTAAGACATAAAGAACATCAAAAGAAGGAAGGTTGATGTCAATGGTTGATTCATTTAACATAACCTGGGTCTCAAAAGGGAGGGAGCGCTGGATGAAAGAATCATCAGCGCCCATGTAAGAAAGAATGGCGTCATCGTCAATGCAGTGAACAGTGTGAATGGTTGCCGACTCATCTTCGATCATGCTGGGAAAAATGAGAGGGAGAGAATTGGACACCCCATTGAGTTGATAAGTCAAGGGGTCCAGGTGGATGGTGTTTATGGAAAAAAAAACTAGGAGGAATGGAAACCACTGACTCCGTAGGTGAAGGGGGCGAAACAGGCGAGTGTGGAGGAGATTGGTCAATGATCTATTTAGGACAAAGGTCTATAGGGTCTTGAGTGGGGTCGTGATATCCCAGACCATATTGTTTCTTGGCGTCGTCATCGTTGAGTGGTTGGATAGGCTGATGGGAGCCCTGCTCATAGCATCCGAAACCAAAACCCTTCCATGCACACCTGTAAAGGTAAGTGTGTGCAAAAGTGGGGTTGATAAGAAATGAAAAGTCTGATGTGAAAGGTTGAGGTGAAGAAAGAGGATTACCGTCAGTAGGAGCTAGATTAAGCCCCCCATAGATGAGGTTAGTGTGGAAGTGAGGGGGACCATAAGGTATGATCATTCCTATCCGATGGTCATAGCTGGGGCTGTGATGAAGGCGTCCATACTCTTGTGGAGTTTGGAACATGTCTAAAGCTAGCAAGTGATACTCTCCCAATGAAAGTCTTTGGAAGACGTCTTCCATGGGGTCTGTGGTCATCGCTTGAAGGGGAGGTGTAAGGGCGACTGCCTGTTGCGAACTGGTCGAAGCTTCCATGGATGGAGGTGGTGCTAGGGTTAATGGCTTGATAGGGATGAGGACATCATTTGGACGGTAGGTGGTGTTGCATGTTTTGAAGGGTGAAGGGTCAGTAGGAATGGTGTGGACTTGTCCGTCATGCTCAAATTTCACACAATGGTGCAGGGTGGAGGGGACACAGGCCACGGCACAGATCCAGGGTCAGCCCAACAAGATGTTGTATTGAAACTCTCCTTCGATGATGTAGAAGAGCTCCAGGACTGTGCGTGGACCAACGTGAATATGAAGAACGACTGTGCCAATGGTCGTGGCAGTAGTGTCATTGAAAGAATGCAAGATTGCATCAGTTTTGGAGATGTAATTCTTGGGAAGAGCCAACTGATCAAAGGCATGAGTGGAGATAATGTTGATGCTAGCGCCCCCGTCAATCATAACACGTTTAATGCGTGTCTGATCGATATAGGTAGTGATGAAGAGGGCAGCGTCCTGATCTTCTATGTTGGATGTGGGAATCTCAGAATCGCTAAATGTGATGGAGGCAACAGGGGCTAAGGAGTGGACAAGGGCAGCAAGTGGTTGGGGGTCCTCGGGTTGGACCTCCACTGCCTGCAGTGCTTGGATGAGGGCCTGACGATGTTGGGGCGAGGTTTGGATGAGATCGTAGAGGGACATCTTCACAGGTGTCTGGTGAAGCTATTTCAACATGGAGTCATGGATTGGTTCGAAAGAAGAAGAAGAAGAGGAGGGTTGAGGTGCGCCAAGGATAGAAATCTTAGGCTTAGGCGGTTGAGGTGAATTGACAAAAGGGTAGGTCTAAGGAATGGCAGATTTTTCTTTTGCCTTGTCCTTTTGTGACCTAGTGGTGATGTGGATGGCATTGATTTCAAAGATGGGAGGTGAAGGTGAAGAAGGGGTTGTAACCGGTTGATGAGATGTGGATGGGTTTGAAGAGGTTAAAGGGTTATGAGAAGGAGTTAGGGGTCGGTCGAAAGTATCCTCAAAGAGAAGAGTGTCTTTCTCCAAATAACGGTGAATGACAGCCTTGAGGGCACAGCAAGTCTCAGTGTCGTGTCTTGGTGTACGATGATATAAACAAATATTCATGTCGTCGAACCAGGAGGGTTTAGACCTGAGAGGTTGGAAAGGCTTGATGGGTGGAAGAGTTATGCTAGAAGTTTACAAAATTCGTTGCAAGATTAAAGAGTATGAACCCACTAAAGGATCCGTGCTCATTGATGTATGCGATGTCGGTGACTTTTGCTTGGGCGAAGTTGGAGGAGGCTTTCGTACCACCTTCTGGGTTGATGGTATGATGACAGGCAGAGACGGTACACTCTTCATGAGAGGTACCACCCTTTTAGGAGAGGGTAGGCTAGTAGTAGGTAAAGGAAGCAAAGGAGGCAACTGGTTTTGATTAGAGGTTGAAGTGGGAAGGACTCTAGTTAGGGTTGAAGGATGCGGGCCCAAAATGGAAGGCAATGGTGATGGAAGAGGAGGCATTCACCTCTGTGGTTTGGCATTCTTTTGTGATTTGGGTTGAAGACTACTATTAGTTGAAGTTTGGTTTAAGTCCACCTTCACTTGTGGATGAGTGAGGTTAGAGACGGGACGAACGCCAAGCGACTTGATAGGTTTAGGCAGAGTAGATGAGGGTTTTGGTTTTGCCAAGGTTGATGAAGATGTAGACGATCTAGAAGTGGATATCTAATTTTTGTTGATAGTCTTAGGAGGTTCTGCCATGGGAGGATTAGCAACATGAGATGAGAGGGCCTGGGTTTGTTGAAGAGCTGTGAGATGGTCCCACAATCCCTGATGTTGCACTTTCCTAGAAGGGAGAAGTTCGAGTCTCTCTACTAGTTAGGAAAATGGTTGAGAAGATGCAGGATGAAGTTTGGGCTCTTGAGAAGATGCCGATGGTTGTGGGACTAAAGGTATGGTAGTTTTGGCCCCAAAGCATGGTGAAGTCGTGACAGGTTCATGTTTGGTTGGAGACGAAGGAGAGATAGGTTCTTCCCTGGGTGGAGAAGAAACTGGAGAATGAAGCTCCTCAAGCGGGTAAAGGGTAGGGATGATAGTGCCCTCCACTTGTGGTCGAGGAGTAGGAAAGGTTGGGTCTTCCATGGGTAGTAAGAAGGAAGATGGTGAAACTGGCAGTACTGGTAAGGTCGAGGCATCCTCCAAAATGAGAGAAGTTGAGGGAGAACTAACCAGAGAAAGAGGTTCGTCCACATGTGATGGACTAATGGATGAATTCACCTCTTGAGGTTGGTTAGGAATGAGGGGCGAGACCGTATTGACTGTTCTTATATTATGTTTATGGGTATTGTCAGTCAAGGTCTGGACATTGTTTTGGGTTGGTGGATGATTAGGGAATGGTTGTTTGAAGATATCGATACTCTGATTAGGAGGGGCATTAGGATTGTCGAGGATGAGGTCACCCTTTTCCAACATGTCTTGGATTTTGTTTTTAAGGGTTTTACAGTTGCCCGTGTCATGACCTTTAACACGGTGGTAGTTACAGAAGTCATCTTCCCTATACCACGTAGGGATAGCGTGTGAGGGATCAAATTGTGGTGGTGGTCGGATCTGAGGAAGATTGATGGACCCTTGTTTGATGAGTTTTTCTAGCACAGATGCGTATGATTCTCCAAGTGGAGTAAACTGTCGCTGTATGTATCTCTACTGAAATTGGTGAGTGGCACTCATAGTTGTGGATGGTTCAGGTTGATTAGTTGAAGGTGAAGAGGAAGAAGATCTAACAACCACAACATTTGCTGAAGCTTTAGATTTAGGATTGGATGAGGAAGGCTTAGAAGAGGGGTCATTGGTTTTGGAGTTAGGATTCTTACTCCGCAACTTGACTTTATTCTCCTCGACGGCACGTAACTCAAGTTTACGAGCCATCGTGAAGGCTTCATCAAAAGTACGGAAGGTCTGAACCCTCAAGGTAGAAGAAATATGTTTAGCGCAGGCTTGAGAGAAAATTTCAATAAGCTCAGGCTGGGGTAAGGAAAATGAATGTTGATTGATAAGGCCCCTCCACCGAGCGATGAAATCAACAATGGATTCATCCTCGAACTGGCGGATAGAATAGAGGTCTGTGATGGAGACCTTCTTGGTGATATTGATGGAGAAATGATCCAGAAAGAGCTGGGCCAGTTGAGTGAACGTGAAGATGGAATGGCTAGGAAGAGAGCTGTACCAGTCAAGTGTAGCACCTGAGAGAGACATGGGAAACGTGCATAAGAGCAATGCATCATCATGGGTGATAAGGTAACAGGCGTGTCTAAATGCCTGTAAGTGTTGTTGTGGGTCTTCCTTGCTTTGGAAATGAGAAAACTTAAGAAGTTCCCACTGGCTGGGATATGGTCTGATGGGGACAGAAGGATGGATGGGCTCGTTGCAGATTTGTTTGTATGAGAGAGTGTTACGTGAGTCGGAAACAGAAGTCTCTAGGTTGGACATTTTATCCATCAGCATCTTGATAATATCTACTGACGGATTGGCAGGTGGAACGCCTCCTAAATTGTAAGGTGCTTGAAAGAGGTTGGAAGAGATATACGATGTAGTCAGTTGTACCAATAAGGGCGCAATGTACGGATGACTAGTCGCAGGGACAAAAGAAGTGACTAAGGATGGTTAGATAGAAGGCATGGCTAGGTTTGATGTTGTCATGGGAGGTTGGTTAGAGGTAACATGGGCCAATGGATAGGTAGCCACCCTAGTGTTGATAGGATTAAGGGTAGGCGGAATAGAGACGACCAAGTTTTGTAAGGGGGTAGAAAGTGGTTGAGTGGGCTAAGATTGACATGGGGCCGAAACCCCAGTGAAAGTGGGCCCAACGACAAAAGGAGAGGCCACACTTGGATGGTTGGTAAAAGGTTGGTCATTGGTTGAGGCAACAACCTGGGTATCTAAGGGTTGGACTATGGATGCCATTGATATGACTGCAGTCTCGAGGAGAGAAGTTGGCATTCCATAAATTGGATTGCCCAAGGGGTCTCGCGTTTGGCTATTCGTGAGATAGTGTTACAAGGCTTTTATGTTGAGGTCCAAGAATCGTGCAAAATCTTGGTCCCCTTCTGGGATAATAGGCGTTTGGGTCGGAGATTGTCTGGTAGGAGTTCTTTCAGTTTCTGAGTTAAACTCCATTATAGGGTTGGTTGTAGGTGGGGTAGACGGAAGAGGATGATGCCTCACGTGATCGACTAGAGCCTTGGCTTGGCTACGAGTCAGAACCATTCAAGGCAAGGAAGAATGTCCTCACAAGCTCAAAAAAGCAGATAAGAACTAAAAAAGATGAAGACACAAGCAGATCCTAAAACCCTAGAAGTAAATTATTAGGATTATAGTGGCTTATGCCTTAGAATGTGTGTAGAGGAAGATTGGCTTTTGAGTCAGGTTCTAGAAGAAGCAGTCTATGGATGGTTTTGGGTTTTGTTTTGGTGCTCAAGAAGTCTGTGTTAGCTTTTGTACAGGCCTGGTGCTAAGGAGCAAGCTCCCCTCACTTCACGATTCCAGTGGTTAGCTAGTTTCGCTTAGCCAAAATATACTTCCACTATAGTTTAGACTCTGCCAGAGAACAGAGTTGGCTCTCCCCTTGGTGATGAAATCCATGTAAGATCACTGGGATGGGTAAGGTATCTGCTGGGGGATGAAATCCCAGTTGGGCCTTGTCTCAGGTAAGTTAAAATGTTTGTTTTGTGCAGGTGGTTTGGTCGTGTAACATCAAGTGATCTAGATTAATTCAATATGCGGTTTAATTACTATGTGTGATCTAAGAGATGCAGGCAAACATAAATGAATGCAAAGTGTTTTAATGCCCAAGTCAAAATGTTTGTTCGTATGAAGATGAATGGAGAAAGAGTCGAAGAATATGAGTTTTAGCTAGTCTAGAAGTGCAAGAAAGGAAAAGTTCGTTTTAGTCCTGCTTATGATGTCATTTAAGAAGAGACGAAAGGAGGTGAAAAGGATGGAACCTAATGCACCTATATGAATGAAAGAAATAAAGAACCCAAGGAAGGCCTTAGGGTCCCACCGGGCGTGCCAGAATGTTTCTATGCAAAATTGCTTTCTACATTCAAAGAAGAAGTAAGAAACTAAAAGAAATGGTCAAGGCTAGAAGATACCTGATAAAGTCGTGCGCACCGAAATCAAACGTTGGAAGATTCTCCTCTTTGGCTGTGGAGGAATGACACCTGCAAAGAAAAGAGACTGAAACATAGAAAAATGTTAATAAAAGGATATGGTGGGTTGTCAGGCAAACGCTCGATCCTAGAAGTACGAAGACTTCCTAGAAGGATATCAACCCACTGATAAAAAAGTAGAATATTGGACTTAAAGTAGATAAAATGAAAGATAAAATGATAGAAATAAAGGATAGAAAATAAAATGCGTACCTGATAATGAAGTAAAATGTTCTGTGCAGTTGCCGATGTCGATCTCTGTCGTGCCGGTGTTGGTTAGGAAAAGTGCCGGCATCGGTTAAAGTGCTGGCGTCAGTCGGGGTAGTGACCGGCGTCGGTCGGGGCAAGTTCTGGATAGAGTCTGGACGAGTTGCAGATGGTCTGGTAGAGTCGAGATAGGGTTTGGATAGGGTCAAGACAGGGTCTGGACAGGGTTGGGATAGGGTCTGGACAGGGTCTGAACAAGGTCTAATCAAGGTAATGTCGAGTTTGGACAGGGTCTGGGGGTTTTAGTTGAGTCTGGGCAAAGTTATGGATTCAGATAGTGGACAGGGATGTAAAGAAGGGATTAAGGGTTCAGGGCTATGGTTTAAAGATCTGGGGTGATAGAAATAGAAACAACAAACAAATAATAACCAGAAAGAAATAAAACAAACAGAGTAAATACTTACCTACCAGAAGACATGATAAAAGCCATGATTAGAGTTGTTAAAGTGTTGCCATAAGTTGATCGAAGCGAATGCAGATTGGTTGAATGCTGGAGTTGATTGATCGCCAGAGTTTTGTGAATGTTCGGGTTCGGGGATTGATTGATTGATCGATTAGTTGATTAGCTTTTGGATTGATCGGTGGATGCTGATGAAGGCCAGGGACGGTTCGAGAGACAGTTTAATAACCATTCGGGAAACCGATTGGGAACCGAATGATAACTAATAACGGATAAAAGTAAGGTGACCGACGTCGGTAGGATTGCCGACGTCGGCCGATAAGTGACCGACGTCGGCGACATCGACCGGGTAATGACCGTCGTCGACAGATGCACAATGGGGATAGAGTCTAGCTTTAGCTCTGTGCTCATTTTTACATGCTGACAGGGTCAAGGCTAATGGAAAAAGTGATCGACAAGGGTTAAATAGGCGAAGAAGAATAAGACGGGGGATGACCAGGGGAGTCGACACGATTTTGGTGTCTACACATACCTCTACAAGTGTGCTTGGAATGGATTTGGATTAGGTTAGTATAAACATGGGCTACACAAGTTATTTTTAATCAAAACCCAAAAACCTCATGAAAAGCATAGCCTCAGTTTCATGCCACCTAAACAATAAACCAACCCACCTCCCATTGCCATCATTGATGAGGAAATCCCATCCTAACCATCCACTCCATCATCAATAGCTGAGGATTTAGATATCATCCCCCCTAATTTTTTTAATCAACATGATCAGCCTTGGACCCTTGAATCATCAAAAGGATGGGGAGACCATAACCATCCCTTTTACCCATCCTAAGATGATAGGAGATGACTCTCCTACCATTAATACCATTCAATACTAGGGTGATGATATCATTCTCACCTATCTTAGTACAATAGATTATTCTATTCATAAATCCCTTCTTCTTAATACTTTGACCATGTTGAATGAATCCATCATAGATATCAACTTGGGCACTTTGAATAACCTACACATTGTCATAATTATCCAATTGCTCAATTTTGAGGAGATTTGAGACTTCCCCTCTTTATTTCTAGACCAAAACATAGAATTTGCTTGGTCTTATAATGACATGCCAAGAATCAACCCCTCTATCATTACCAATAACATATTCACCAACCATGATTCTAATCATGTTAGGTAGAAACTTTGATGAGTTCATCCTTACATATCCCTTCTCATCAAAGAAGAGCTTTAATGTTTCCTATATTTTAATTTCATTCAACCCATTGACTATACCTAATGGATCTTGATTATTTTACCTATCACCAAATCCATAGGGGGACTACACATTTGTGTGGACTTTTGTGACATTAAACTTACTTGCCCAAAAGATGATTTTCCTTTACCAAACATTGACCAGCTAGTTGATCTTACAATTGATCATGAGATGTTATCTCTCATGCATGGATTCTTAGGTTACAATAAAATCCTAATTACCATTAAATATCAACATGAAACCACCTTTATCACCCCATGGGGGACTTTCTACTATAGGGTCATGCCTTTTGGACTAACGAACACTTGCATGAACTACCGATATGCTATGACCTATATCTTCCATGACATTATCCAAAAAATCATCGAAGACTATTTTAATGACCTTCTTAAAAAATACAAATTTTTTAAAGACCATTTATCCATTATCAATATTATATTTAAATGACTCATCTACTACCATGCTTGCTTTAACCCAAAGAAGTGAATTTTTGGTGTCTTATTAGGAAATCTCTTTGGATTCATCATATCCCTTTAGGGAATTGAAGTTGATCTAGTCAAAATCAAATAAATCCTTAACATGCCTCCTCCTACCAACCTTAAGAAGCTTTTTATCTTGGATGGAAATCTCTAATCCATTTATCACTTTATCTACTACATCTCAGACTGATGCCAACCCTTCCATCACCATCTGAAGAAAGATATGTCTTTTAAGCTTAATGATGACTATCAAAAGGCATTTTAATAACTTAAACAATACTTTTTGTCTCCACCTATCCTCATTCCTCCCAAGGATTATCAACCTTTTTACCCTTATATCTCTACCACTAACTATTCCTTAGGGGCAATGCTTGTTCATCAGGATGAACAACATAAAGAGCAATTCAGCTACTATAATATCCATACATTTGTAGAGTAATAAAATTAGTATACCCATACCAATAAAATTTTCATAGCCTTAATCTTCATGAACACAAAGATTATCCATTACCTTCTTAACCATAAGACCTATGTCATAACCAATACTGACCCACTCAAGTTTATACACTCCAAACTATACCAAAACTAATGTATGGCTAGGTGTCTCATGCTCTTAGCTGAGTTTGACCTTGATTTTATTCAATGGAAGTTAATTAAAGGGTAAGTCATTGTTGAACAATTATTTGATGCACCATTAAAATATAATCAACCTCCTCCTCTTGAATTTCTTGATGAGTCTATCATGACTCTCTCTTATGTAGACTTCACCTATCAAGTGACCATGTTCTTTGATGGATCAAAGTGTCAACATGGTGGGGGATATAACATCATCCTTATTCAAATTAATAATGAACCTTTTCTATTATCATTCAATATATATTTCAAATTTACCAATAATATCATTGAATATGAAGCCCTAGTAATAAGCCTTCAAACTACGTTGGCCTTGGGAATCAAAATGATCAACATTTTTAGTGACTCTAAACTTGTGATAAATCAAATAAATGCCTCTTACCTATGTAATAATGATCTTTTATAAAGTATAAACAATTAATTGACATACTCTTGGCCTCATTTTAACACTACTATATCCAAACTAGCCCTCGATCTATGAATAAGTTTACTAATATGATGGCTTTTATCACCTCTCAAATCCCATTTACACCCTTTGAATCTAAGATATATATCATTATCCACATACTTACCTAGCCTTATTATTTCAAACTAGACTGTCCCACCATCTTTAATGTGGAAGAATTCTAGCCTAACCTTCGGTATCAATAGACCCTTGACTATCTCAACCTTACCATCATTTTTTCTAGCTTTTTTAGGAATACTTGAAGAGAGTTTATCTAGAGTACCTCACGTTATACCATATTGGGGGAAATTATATATAAATATGGATTTGATGGTCTCCTCTTTCACTACTTACATCATCATGAGGCATCTCATACTATTAGGGAAATACATGATGGGATATGTGGGAGATACTTTAGTGGCCTTGCCATCATTAAATGCATCCTTCATCTTAGTTATTACTGGCCTACCCTTAAAAATATTGATATGATTATGTGAAAAAGTGTGTTAAGTGTCAAAAACATGCTAATTTTTATCATGCACCTAGCCATAGTCTTCATGTATCCACATATTTCTTTCCCTTCTCATAATGGGGGCTAGACCTTATTGGTGAAATTAACCTCCATTCTTCATAGCGACATCATTTTGTCATCACTATGATCAAATATTTTACCAAATGGGTAGAGGTCATTCCTATTGTCTAGACCAAAGCTAAAAATATGATCAACTTTATCAACCATCACATCATCTATTGTTTCAGTGTTCTTCATAAAATCATCATGGATAATGGAAAATATTTTAAAAGCAAACAAGTCCATGGTATTTGTGATGCATTTAGGATCAAGTTAAGTTTCTCTTCACCCTATCATCCTCAAGAAAATGGATAGGTGAAAGATTATAACAAAATTTCAATAACATTCTAACTAAAATGCTTAACACATTTGGTCAGGATTGGCACTTACATATCCCTTTCTCCTTATGGGCATATCATACTACCATTCAAACCCCTATAGGTGTTACCCCATTCTCTATAGTTTTTGGAGTAGAGGTTGTCTTACCTAAAAAAGTCCAAATGCCATCTCTTTGTATATCCTTAAAATATCTCATCTCTAAGAGTGATAATCATCAATAATTTTTATTCCAACTTGAGCTACTTGATGAGCATCATTCATATCTATCAAAAGTGAATCAAGCACACTTATAGAAAACACCTTAAAGTATGAGAATTTAATATTGGATACCTCATCCTAAAGGATAATCAACACATGACCAATATGGATAAAATCAAGTAGGGAAAATTTACTTTCAATTGACTTGGACCTTATATCATAAGGTACAAGTATAGATTAGGATCATACCGATTATCATATCTTAAAGGAAACCTAGAGCCTAAGCCCCCCAATGCTTTGTATCTACATCCTTTATTTTGTTAGAAAGGATCAAACTTGAATTTTGTCTAACTAAAGCTCATCCCTTGTTTTCAGACAACATTCATCTCCCTATTTTAGAGACCACCAATTAAAACTAAATCATGTGATTATCCATCACAATTATAGCCTAATCTTGAACAATGGGTAACATAGCTCTACCCATGGCATGATTCTCATGATACTTTTAACCCCTTGCCTAAGATGGATTCCCATGGTTATTATCACCTAAACCTCTTTCACACCTACTCAATCTTCTTGTGATTTTAGTTTTATCTTCATAAAATGAGACTCTTTAAGCCTATATAAGCAATTCTATGTCAAGTAAAATAAAAATAAAATTCATAACCAAAAACAACCATGGGTCATTCCTAGCACTCACATATTTCTTCCTTAAAGGATAGTTGCCAAAAACATATCAAAATTTCTCAAAGTAAAGTAGACTACTCCCTTGAAGAATAACTTCCAAAATAATTGAACAAATGACATAAACTTAGACCACCCACTTGAAGGATGGTTGAGTAAAGAATTTTTCAAAGTATATAAATTTATTAGAATCTTCCTACATCAATTAGCTTTTGCAACCCTCCCAAACAATAAAAAAATAACAAAAGACCCATTACCAAGCATCAAAAAAATCAAAATAATTTTGAAGGTCACAATCAGCTCTCAAAAGCAAAAAAAATTTGAAACATGTAATCGGCTCTTATGAGTAGACTTCCGACATCGATAAGTCTACACCTTATATCATATAGACTTGTTTATAATAACTCTTTGATAACCTCTAAAAGAGGCAAGCTAGTCTCACAATAAGGTTCCATTTTCATCCATGTCTCCTTCATATATTATACGCATAGGATTTATGATCTTACTTGACATTATGTGATTAAGACACATTTTTAACCAACTAACAAATGCTAATACAAAGCATTCAAAGGGATTATGTTCTTTAATCCAATCCAACTTCAATTGTTTTAGTCCTTGCCAAATAATAATCATCGTACCCTCTTCTTATCCTCTCATACTGGTTGATATATTCACTTAGACATTTGTCTCTTGATTATCTTCTCTTTCTTGCATCTAGTTTTGTTATTTAACTTACTTTATGTACTTCACCTTAATTTAAAAAAATGACCATAATAATTACCGCATCACATAACATCATCGTCATAATCCATAACATCAACATCATATTAACATCATAACATCCATGAAAAATGATTAATAAACCATTTTAAACATATGTCTAAATATAAATGAGTAATAATATACTCATCAAATTTTAGCATAAACATCATCATCATATCAATGTCATAAACATGATCATCTCAAACATGAAATTAAATCATCACATCCATACACAACATCATCAAGAACCATAATCATAAATGTCATAAGCATCACCCTAGTCATCAACAACATCACATTATCATCATAATCACATGAGATAGCATCAAATCCATTACCAAACATTATCATGAACATGAATAAAGAGACATATCATCACATGCCTTGCTAGATGAGTCCACATCCAAATCATCATGAGCATAACCTTAATAAAAAATAATCAACATGAACAACATAACCATGAACCATAAGCCATACAACATTTATGTCTCATAAATAAGTATCATCATGTATAAAAATATACATATCTCACTCAAAATATGCATCTTGTTACATCAGCTCATAGGCTAGTATTATAATGATAAACATAATAAGTATAATGTCTCCTAAACAATACTAAAAACTTGAGGCACCACTACCTCCAAATGCACCACTTCCCCTTGGAGGCTATCCTCCTACACCTATCAAGCCACCTATAGACGTGGCCCACTAACTTGGTGAAATTATACCTACACCACCTACAATCCTCGCCTTGTACTCACCCCATCAAGGCTCATCTAGATAATTCTTGAAGACTATGGCCTCATAATACCATAGCTCTTCCGTAGTTGCTACATATCTCTACATCGAGATAGTCCCTACTAGTCCTCCTACTATTGGTACTCTACCTCTTGCATTTTAGAGAGAATCTCTCTCCTATGTCACTATAACTAGTATAGGTCTAGCCTAATCTCTCTCACCTATGATAATAGTATATTCACCCTGTATTACTACCAATGTTGTCTATAATGATATCATAGAAGCTTGTGCCATGGATATTACCACTCATTTGTAATCCCTCTAACTGATCACTACCTACATATATAGGGTAACCCCCTATCCCTGTGCCTGTTGACCACCTCCACTTGCTAGGTCAACATCCATAGCCTATTGATCATTATCATCACCACCAATATCATTTTTAGCATATAGTTCCTAGTACCATATAGTGTAACCATCCATAATGCCTACATTATACATATATAGCCTCACTATGAGCTCCTTATGGTCAAGGAATATATGTACTGGTTATGGAGTGGGAAATAGGAACTCTGTTTCCTCTTTCTTGTACCTCAGGAATACCCTAGGGATACCTTGTACCAAGTTGAACTATCACTACACCCTATCAAAAAATATCAACTCTATCTCACCATCCTACCTATTGTATATCCATTGGTATCTCTACAAGGATAGTGTTTATTGAGCATATTGTACCATCTAGAAACTTAATGTATGGTCTCCAAATCACATCTCAAATAACCAAGGCATCCATTAATCCTCTAAACTAGTCTATATCATGAACCCCTCCAACTAGTCTTGAGAGGGCAAAATCATCTCTCCACATCATAAATCTTACCCAATATTCCATTTGAGCATAGCCTTCCCATAATATCCCCATCAATCATAACACCTAGATGTGCTGATACACCCAATAATATAGAATAAACCCTAGGTTGATACCATACCTCTTATGGGCTCAGAATCCCCATAGCTCCTTATAAATCTAAACTAACTAACCAACATAGGTAACCATGTAAACACTATGTGACCTAAAAATATCTCCACTATTACCCATAAAAATAAATAAGGGAACCTCTCACTGCTTGGATCAAATAACCCTTGATAGTCACTTATCGACTGCCAATGGTTGATGGTGACCATTGATGATCATTATGGGTGACTGTTGGTGGAATATCCAAAACCTAACCACCCCAAACACCCACCCAATGACCAAGACAAAATAAAATAAATTTTTTTACCTCTACCTATTATACCCTACCCTCATACCCTACCCTTAAATTTCAAAATCAACATCAAATTAACCATAAAAAATCTAATAAACTTTAATCCTATTTGAAAACAAAAAAAAAAATCACTATCAAATCATTATTCATTTATTAGAATTACAACTAATCTATTAGTTCAGTGAACACTACCTACCTCATTCCTTGATCATCATTATGGAAGAACCTCATGGACCATAGTTTCTTGTCCTCATACTCTCCCTTATCCACACTGCATCCTAATTAGATCAACTCCATAATCAAAATCAATTGACCCTAAACCTTGACCATCAATGGTTAGCCAAAACCTAATCCATTATCTACCATAGGACATTACCTTATCTAAAAAACATAATCAACCATGTCACCTAACCATTGGTCTTTTTTATCCTAGCTAATGCATGTTTTGTGATGGCATTGCCTTAGTCCTTTTAACCACACCAACTAAATTGACATGTTGAACATTTTAACCTTTCACTACCTTATGCACACCCAACTAATTTATGTCTTCATGGGAGCACTTCCTACCTTGGATACCCATGACAAAACTCACCTTATCTAGGATACTTGAGTTTACAATTAACCCAATTGTCACATACGGTCATGTGGTCCACTTGTCACTTATCTTTTAGTACTGACCTTAATTTTTACTAATAATGAAAACTTAGTAATGCATGATATTGGCTATCATACTTAATCACACTTTGTGAATATGTTTTCACTTTATTTCCCACCCTATCAACCACCAAATTCATCACCAACTTAACCACTTATCAAAATCACACCCAATTATATTTAACCTCATCAATTCTCAATTTTAGGGGGAATACCTCCTCCCATTCTTGGTGTAACCAAACCTTGGATCCACACTCCATTTTTTTTTCTACTTATTAATACAAACTACATAATAAAAAAGGGTAAAATATAGACACTAGAAAACTACACATAATGGTTTTAGATGTCTAAATACCATTAAGCCACATCAAGACCTCCTAAGGACCATCCCCTAACCCTTTAACCACAAAATTGAGTTAGGTTAGCTATTTATGTAAATGGCTCACTAAATCCATTGACCAAACTTAGATTTTGACCTTGAAACATTGATGGTCACCCTAACCATTGATGGTTAGGCATGATCATTGATGGATAGGTTTTTACCACCTAAAAAATCAAACTCTAGTAAACTCTACCTTGATTTTTTATATTAATCTCATCTAATTCATATGTAAGCTAGTGCATGAAAAATCTAAATTTGAACTACTTGTTAAACCTCTTGTTAACATACTATTGCACCTCTCTTTTCACCCTATAAAGAGAGAGGAGGAGGAGGTGAAAAGGGGATCCAAAATCAAGTGATCATCATCCAAATTTATAGCTATCAAGAGATTCTTGTATTAGAGTTTCTTTTATAGGTCATTTCTTTCAGAAATCCAATAAACCAATAAGTATAATAGAGATCTAAAGTATTGCCTTCCATCAACCAATAGCTAAGTACCGTTACTCTACCAAAATTACCCTAGACTTCATCAATGAGTTTATCAACCAACCACCTCAACCATTCATCATATCAATAACAAGTAAGCTAAATATATGTTTTCAATCATTCAATTACTTTGTTTCTATTTCATAATCATCCCAGGCCAAACTTATCTCTTAGAATTATGTTTTATAACCTCATCAAAATAGCCTTTTTTTACTAGACCAAACCCACAATAACCATCGATGGTCACCTTGACCTTCGATGGTCTATCCTAGCCACTAATGGTTATCCTAACCTTCGATGGTCACCCTAACCATTAATGATCACTTTCACAAAAATAAATAACAAGTTGTTTTCACCTAATAGACCTTAATCAAATCCAACTCTCAGATCTTTTATCTGATCATAGATCCTCACCCTATTTTTAAAACCATACCCAACCTATTTAATATTAATATTGGCCCACTTATTTATATAATTAGTCAAATTCACCTATTATTTCATCAAGCACTTTGTATACTTAATTATAGTACCTTCTATGATATATGCAAGTACTTTATCTTTTAGAACTTGATTGTTTAAAAGTGTGTATTAATAGCTTTCAAGGAAGCTTATTTTTCTTGGATCTAGCTTTCTAGGCAATCCACCCTACTATCTAACTAATTAAACCATTTATTTAAGTTATTTGTTATTTATAGGTCATTCTTCCCAAGCCAAAGAGGAGTATCTACAATCATCTAGATCAATGCGCACACAAGATATCAAATTTTACTACCATACCCTTCTTGAGTTTCTTTTCTATTCGTTCAAAATAACGTAAGCAAAATTTCTTTGAAACTCATGGAGCATGATCCATTTTAGGTTTGGTTCCTAATTGGTGACCTATGGGAATTTTAAAGTAGCATAGATGGCATCAAATAAGTAGGACATCATAAATAAATTATCTCCTTCGTTGGCCATGGTATTTTTAATCTGAGTTGCCAAGTTATAGCAAATGATATCTCTCAATAGGGGAGTATTGGCATCATCTATGATCATGGATAGAAGTAGAACCACTTCTCATCTACGTGTCCAGTGCCCTCAGCCCATGAAACTTGTTCATCATAGCCATCCCCATTATTACCCCCTTCTTGAATTAGGTGATGGGGATTTGATTGATTTTGGATTTGTAGACAAACCTCTGCTAGTTTTCTACCCAAGCTCTTAAAACTTCTCTGATGTTGTGTGTTTTGATCCATTAAGTTACAGTTTCTTAATTTTAAGTAAATTTTAGCCTTGTGAAAAACATAATAAGCCTAAAAGGTTAACTTGGCTATGAAATTAATGTCATTTCCCAAATTAAAAGACTTGATCATATTATCCACACACTTGTACTGAAAGAATATTTGGTAGAAAAATTACACAAAGGGGAGTACCACTAATTTGGCTGTAGCCTTGTGAAATCCAATAGAATTGAGTGCCAATATGTCAAAAATTTCTTTTGCAACACTAGGATCTTCCTCATCATCACTATCCTAGTCTGCAATTTTATTCACATGGTATAGTAAATCATTATAGCGCTTGTCTTCAGTGGTCAATGTAATGAAATTAAAACTATTGTCCTAAAAAACTATGTTTATTCCACATGAATAAAAAATGAAACTTGTTATGGCTTAGTGGATCCAAACATTCTTTCTTCAACCATGGTTTTTGGATTTTGGTTGATGAGCTCATGGATTGTCTTGATGTTTGAATAAATACACATAAATGTTTATAAAATAACACAAAGCACTTCAAAGTTCTTCAATAGATAGTAATTGAAAGTGAATGAAAAGACTTGAGGTTGTAGGCTTTAAACTTTATATTTTTATAATTTTAAACTATAAATATGAGTCATAAATGGTAAATATATTTAAAATAATTTGACTAAAAGCTAGGGTGGCTCTTCAGTTTCATTCTAATAACTTCAAAAGTCCATTTTTAGAGATTATACAATCACTGCTCTTGGTTTGTCCATGCATCTTCTCATCATAGGCTTGACTTTTCCCTTGAGGTGGCTTGGATTTATAACCACCAAAATGAGCCCCATTAGAATTATGCAATGGAACTTTATGGATAACTACATGTCATTTTAGTGTCTTACTTGACATGTGTTTGACACTTAGCATTTTTTCATATATTTTATCAAATATTGGGCTACCCAAGTGGGCTACATGATATTTTACCAAGTGGAATATTTTGATTGTCTCACACCTCTTTTTGATTTTGGATGGTTTGACCCCTTTTGCTTTGGTTTGATGTGGTCTTGGGACTCCTACTAGCTGACCAAGTGGCAATATTTCATTGGCTCATACTATCATGCAATTTTGTTATATGAACATCTTGATGGGCCTATCTATTATGACATTACACCATGTGTAACCTTTTTATTGGATCACTCTTTGATGGTTTTTGTAGTTTTCATTGATCACATATTACCATGAGGTAAGGGGTCCACATGTAATTAGCCTATTAGTTTCTACTACTAGGTGGCTTCCACATAGCATTCAACCATCCAAAATTGTATGACTAAGTGATAGGTGTCACCTTGTCATGCACTTGTACTATTGTGATATTGAACATTACACCTTAACTAGGGGGTGAAGGGAATGACTGAGTGTCAAGTGTCATGATGCAATTTGATTAATATATTAAAAGAACTTTGAAAGAAGTTAGGATCTTAGTAGGATATTTGTGTTCACCGCATGGCATTCCTTGATAGGGTCATGACTCTTTTCTAGGTTGAAACACAATGATAGATTGATATGTGACACATTCCCATTAGGTTTCTTAGTTGTGATAATTTTATAAAATAGTAGGATCATTAGAAGATCATGATTGGGTGCTATGAAGCATGCTACAATGGAGTTGTTGGGTCATGAACGTTTTTTTAACTTCTCTCCAAACTAGAAACATTAGAACTAGGTGCCAAATGGTTGACTCCTATTAGATCATGGGGTCATAAACATTTCAAACTTTCTTTTGAATTCAAAATTTCGTGATCAAATTCAAAATTTTATATGATTGAGTGAATAATACATGTGATGTTGACATGCATCGATCGAGCCTAAGTTGGTATCAATATCCTATATGAAGGAAAATGATGTGATAGTTAATAAATTTCTTGATACCCTTTATTAAAACTTAAAATCAAGGTACATCATTATATCATATTTACAATTTTTGACATAGCCAAAGTAATACCATGGTTCAAAAACCTTAGTTAAGTAGTTTTGAATATATTTTAGGGACCATACCTTAAATTTTGAATTGTAACCCCTTTCAAGAGCACTTTTAAACAAGATAGATAATTAAAAAACTAATGAACTTAAACATTAGTGAAATATGTTTTAAAAGGTACTCATTAATATTTATCATGGACCAAGATGAATTTTAAACCTTTAAAATCATTCAAATGGTTTTATAGCATGTGGAACAAATGGTAAGTTATGTCCTAGGATAAATGACCCAAAATTTCATAGGGTCTCCATTTTTAGGAAAATGGGGTGTGTTGAACCTAATAGAGGGCGATAAATTAATTTCATCTACCTTAGTTTGTGCATTGTTAAAAGGTGTAATATAATTTTTACTTGATTTTTACAATGTAATTGAGAAGGGTAAATAAGATTCATTATTCTTATATACTATACTAAAACCATGCAAAATTGATTTTCATGTAGTGCACTTTTTTTTAAAAAAAAATGAATAATGAAGTAGCAAAAGTAGTTGAAAATCTAGGATCACATTGGAATAAAACACTACCAACAAGAGGCTCTTTCGAAATTATATTATTAATTTGATTTTTAGGAGTAAGATAAGAGTGAGAGGAAAGAGAAGATGATGTATCTAATGTATCCTCATGGTCATTTGTAATGGCATGTTAATAGTAGTCCTCATATCCATCATTACAGCAATAATGATCATCATCATCATTATACATTAAGTAATTATTATTCTCTAATATACAATATTGAAAATTAGTCAATTCATCACTATAATCATGAGATAAATTTAATAATGCATCAAGTGGATGAGGGGAAGAAATTTTTCTAAATTCCATTTTAAACATGATAAATAAGATAGTGTAAATAAGGAATAATAACACACAAGAGGTAGAATATATTTTAACATAAGTATGTGTGAAATGTGTGAATTTGTTGAACAAAGTTTGTTAGAGAAAAAAATATTATTTTTGAAACCCTAATTACTAATGTTTTTTGTGTATAGGGACCTAGTATGTGTATCTAGGTTTTTGATTGTAGGGTTGTGTTGTAAGTATTTAAATTAAATTAAGAAATAAAACCCTAGTATAAGATTAATTAAATTAGCTATGTTAAGCCAAAAAATTAGGAAATCAAATTTTTGTAATGTTAATTTAAGGTACCAAATTTTGATAAGTAAACCCTAAGGAAAATTAGGGTTTTTAAGAAAATATTCTAAGTCGGGTTCACCAAATGATTTAACTTTTTAGTATTGTATTATGTAAATCCTAATCTATATTAAAGGGTTGAATCTATTGCTAATTTGGAATAAAATTGGAAATTATTGATTATGTGTAACTTTATAAAAATAGTAAACATAAGGAGAAAAGGAAATTATTTGGATATACACATAGTTTTTCATGGATCAGGGTACTAGAAATGGCTGAGTAGACATAGGGTAATATTTCATCTTTTGACTATTTTTTAAGATCTAGCTTCAGATAGTAACACTTCTCTTAGGATAGTAGCACCATGTGGTGCTAGTGTATAATTCTAGCATTAATGTCCTTTATGTAATGACTATCTATAACTTTGAGGGAAGCTACATGAGTTTCTATAGGTCATGTAGTTGATTTTATGTTGTGTGAGAAACCATCTATGTCACTATTTTTGTTGAATATTCTCTAAAAACCTAAAGAATACATGCACACATGAAATAATTAACTAATCAAATAAAAAAGAAAGGAAACAAACTAGGTTGTGGGATGTTATGATTATATGGAGTAGAACCCCTATTGTCCTAGCTACTACCTACATTAACCCCAATGTTAGGGGTATCAGATCACATGTAGTTCTCCCTTAGGTAATGTGGGCCATCAACTTTCATGGTATGCTAGAATGAATTTTTCCTAGGCACTTCTTTGATCAAGCATGAACATGACTAAGTGTGAAAGCTAAGTATTATAAAGAGTATTTGAGCTATAATATTGGTTGATTTTATGTAAATAAGTGCCAAAATAGTAAGTGCTAGATGTAAAATGTCTTGTGAAGATATTTATATAGGAGGACCTTTGTTTTGATTATAAGACCTTGTTCCATGGATGATAAATCATGAAAAAGATATAAAAAACATAAAATAAGGATCACAGAGGGGTTAATACTCAAATAGAGGAGAAAAGGCATGTTGGACACTAAATCCACAAGTGGACACTAGTGCTATGTGGCACTAGTATCTTTAAAGTGGTGCTAATTTCATAAGGCTTAGAGTAGATAAAAAATTAGAGATGATAGGCTAGGTGCCACTAGGACTTGGAAAAGGTGAACTGTTATTGGGGGTTTCAAAAATAGGGGAAAAAAGACATAATAAAGATATAAAAGACTCAATATGACCATGTGAACAAGTAATATAAACATCAATAAGACCCTTATGTGAAAGAACAATAAAATACATAGTACTTGTGGTTGCTTAACCAAATTAGATTGTTTACACACATATAAAACATAGTTGTCTTATCCTTTTGAGATAATGTGATTATGACTTTTTTAATCCCCTGACCTCAAGGAAGGGATGAATATTAGTGTGAAAATGTCATAAATAAATGGCTCCACATACATACATCTAACATAATGGGCATAAATTTGATTCAATTTACACAACTTACATCATTAAACTCTACATTTGGGATAAAATTCTATGAATTGGGCACATATTTGGCATAATTTTTATATATTTTTCATACATATTATACACATGTTATAGATGATATGTTAAATTTTGATATATACTTCAACTTGAGACATATTCAAGGTGCACATGTACCAAATTAAATATACACTTTTAAATTATACACACATTTATACATCGACATTACCAAGAATGCAATGTTTGAGATTTATCTACTGTAATAGTGGGTTATTTTTTATTAGTGAAATAAAGGTTATTCTCTCTCAATGGAATTGATAATATGATTATATTATTATGGGTTAATATGGTTACACCATTTGACTCAGGTGAGATTGGCTAGAATGGCTATAATTGAGTTGTTTTATTGACGAACATGGAAAAATTTATCCTTATTTAGATTGGGAGCATATCATCCTCAAATTACACTCTTCACATCTCCAAGGTTAAATTGTTAATTTCCCTCCAATGTTTTAGCTAGGAAGGATCTCTACAAAGTGTTGGCTAAATTTTTTTTAGTGAAACAAATTGGTGACTTTGAGTCAATAGTGTGGGACAAATTCGTTGCATTAGTCAACAACATAAGACAAATTCACTTTCCTATTAACAAGTGGATATACCTTTATTTAAATAAAAAAATGGAAAATTAGGGGAAAAACATTCACAACTATTTACATCAATTTTTTTTCTATTGGGTGTTTCATAATTTTAACCTAAAAGTACATAAAGGAGATAGAAAAGAAATGAGGGGAAAGAAAAGAATAATGGAAATAAGGGAAGAATATAGAAAATAAAGGAATAAAGAAGAAAAAGGTTTTTATAGTTTGTTAAAAACATAAACTATCATGATAACACTAGGAAAAATGAAAGATAACTTTGGGTAGCTAAATACAAAAACTTACTAGAATAGTCCAAGACGGGGAAAACATCATGTGCATGGAGATATCTCTCATTAAATGGGTGGTAAAGACATAATTACACCATTAGGAGTGAAAACCATACATTGAGACAATTTTATAATACTTATGGTAGACCAAAGACAAACATCCCATATTTATCTATAAAAGCCATTCAAAATATTGCTTAAACCCCATGGAGATTTCACATTCACAAAAATAATACAATAAGATTCTAAAATAAATAATTAATGTGAAATTCCATTTATCAGATAATCTGGTAATAATTATGAAGATGAATTGAAAGCACAAATATAGAAACATGTGAATTACATACAAATATATAACTCAAGGAAATTTTGAATACAAAGCTTACAAAATCTCCTAGTTTCAATCTTTATTAAGTTGATAACAAATCTCAATGCTTTAGAAAAAATATTTTACATAGTTTCATTTCCAAAAGTCCCTTTAAAATGATCCTTACATTCATATTTATATCATGGGGAGGTGGTTACGGTACATAACAAGATGTTCACTTAGAACTACCAACTAACTCCAAAACACCATCAAGGAAACATGAACATATATCACATTATTAAATATATTAAAGGGATTTAAATGAATGAATAGGATTTTATAACATCCTTAGAGTAACCTCAACCAATCAAATCATGAGCTTTAATGAAAACTATTGGTCTTATGGACCTATTTGTTGACCTTCTCTCTTATAGACTCTAATCAGTCAGATAAGCCATTTTGGTTTCAATGTTTTAATCTCTTACACTAAATTATAAGCTTATAAAAATCATGAATAAATAATTAAATACCTAAAAAAAATAATCATGCATTTAAATGTATCACTCTTACATAAAAACACATCAAGAAACATCTTTTCACTTCTAATTGATTTCCTTATTGTCTGCATCACTAGGTCTTTTTAGCAACTAGCCAACTTGGATCACCAAATTGGAACACTTGAGATATGTAACTTGTCCAAAAATATTTATGAAAAAAAAACTAAAAGTCTCACACTTTGATCTTCACCCACTTAGTCACTTTGACTTAGTCAACTATATCTTCTACAATAAATCTTTGAAAGACAAACACTTTCTTGTAAGGTCTGATCACTCACCTCATAAACCAATAACACTTGGAGATGATTGGGAGAGTTGAATTAAACATAAAATCACTTGTCTAATCATATCAAACAATTCTAATCTCTTTAGAATAATATATTCAACATTAGGTCACTGTTGGGGTTTTATGAGGGTTTAGACCATATTTCAGTCTTAACAATCACCCATAAAACTTAGCTAATTTTTACATTAACCAATGCTTATAAATTTGATCTAAAACCATTCATAATCTACCATGAAAATATTAGGTTCTCATGCAAATGTTGCATGTGCTAATGAGTACTAGAAAACTGTATTATGTAGACAACTCTTCATTCTATACACTTGAGAAACATTGAAATACTTTTCAAGCCTTTTCTTGTAGACTTTGATCTAAAACTTCATTCACATAATTAAATAAATTAACTCACCTCTACAATGTTCACCTACTTACCCATGTCATAGAAACTAATCCTGCTACCTCATCTGACCACCATCTCTATTTTACTTTTTAAGCCTTGGCCTAAAAGTCTTATTAGGCCTTGAATCTGACCTTCTAGTCACCCTATAAACTTCACCTTGAAATTTTATTATGTTTCAATTCCTCTTGTGTATGATAAAAAAAACTTCATACACTCTCTCTTCTTTAGAGATTTAATAGAACTTCTATAGAGGTACTTAAAGATATTCAGAGCTCAATTAAGATCTTCATAGCAACTTTAGAGCTCCAAACATAGATCTTCAAATCTAACATTTTAATAATTTTTCCTTGATACCTCATGTATAACCTTAAACAATCTCTTTCATGTTCAAACACTATCAAGTTCTTTTTAGAGCATTCTTATCTTCGTAGCTCATTTGGAATGTCTTTAAAATTACTTACATAGATCTTCAAAGAACACAACTTTTTCTTAATATCTCACTCATTTCATTATGCCACTTGAAAATACCATCTCACAATGTATAGACAAATAATTAGAAGATGCTTTAAATTTGATATACTGACATTTACTCATGTTGATTCTCAATAATTTCACTTAAGTTGACAATAGAACATTATTCAAATAATATTATTTCATCATAACAACAATCACTGTGTTGATAATATGAACTCATCATACACATACCTAAAGGCTTACTTGACCAAACATCTTCATAATAACCTTTGACATCTATGATATTATATTGACATCAATGAAAGAACCATGTATCTACAATAAAACCTTTGACATCAATGACAACATTAAATATCAAATCTTAACATTTAATGGCAATGCTCAATAAACTATCCCTTAATCAATGGAAATGTTCAACATTTGATAGGAAATATAATTAGACTCTATAAAATTGGTGAGCTCTTTCCTCATTAGCACCTCCACTTTAGGATTTATGGGCCTTTTGCTTTGCCTTATAGGCTTAGCATTGGGATCAAGTTATATAGTGTGTTGTGATAATGATGGGTAACATCCCTTGAGTTCACTATACTCCCAAGCAAAGACATTATAAAATTATCTACATAACTCAATGAATGTAGCCTTTTCTTTTGGAGTGCATACCTTTAGAAGAGGATAACATCAAATTATTGAGTATTTCCATTGATGTTAAAAGTACATCTTCTGAAGATTGATGTCAAAGGAGACTAAGGTTGATATAGAGTGTTGTCATGGAAGGATGTTGTTAGGGGAGAGAATTTGAAGGTAATAAATAATTTTAAGGCAACAGATAATTTTAAGTAAAGATATGATTTGAAGGAAACTAATATATTATGGATGCATGCAGGTAAAGGTCATTGATGTCAAAGTGTATTCATAAGTATAGTCATGAAATGAAGAGATATGATCATGAAAATGAATGAACACAAGAATGTGAAGCTTTTATGTCACTATTTGATAATGTATGAAAGGCATTGAAGCATTAATGAGAGTCTTAAGGTGAGCCTACATGGGTGGGACCTTTAGTATAAGTTTGTACCTAGACCAATCTTAGACCCTACCTAGCCTAATGAGGTATGAAGATTATATTTAAAGGAATGTATCCATATGTGAGAATGGTCAAAGGTGAGATAAATTATTTTAGGCATGTTCATAAAGTTTTATGTCATTATTTGAAGTAAATTAATGAATCAGTGTTTTGGGTTTTCTTGAGTTCACAAAATAAGGTCTCAAGACCCAAGAAGCACTTTTAGATGTTCATTGTCATGTGTAAAATTTACATGGTAACTTGAGATGTTAAAGAGAGATGGGGAAGGGTCCTATATAATATCTCAAATAATTAGTTTTGGATTCAAGGGGTAGTGCTTTATGAACAATTATTAACATCAAAACCTATGTTAAACCTCCCTAAAATCTTAATAAGGACTAGATGTGAAATATATTGTTCAAATAAGATTATAATGTATTAAAATGACTATAAAATATATTTTATAATGTATTAAACTCTCCCATGTACCTCCAAGTGGTGGTGCTTAGTCAGATGAGAGAGAAAGTGCATAGATACATGTTTATTTATCAAGAAATTACTGTAGCTCTCAAAACATGTATTGGTCAAGAAAAGAAAATGGATGGTATAAGAATATAAATAATCATTTTAAATTTACATATTTATTTATGTATAGTTTATATCTTTAAAATTTTCTAATTTGGTCATCCAAGTTAGCAAGTTATAGATAGACCTAATAGTGTGAATAATGCAAAACCAAGGCAAAGATGAGAAGAAAGATTTGAGGGTATGAGCATGTCATATTGATGAAAAAAATGAATGAAGAGTTTATTTATTAATTTTAATTCATTTTCATTATTGGAATGATTTTTGGAGATCAGTGAAAGGGTGAAAAAGTTGCTCACAAAATGACATGTCTAGTTCAAATAAGATTGTGTGATATAAGGTCAAGAAATTATTTTGAAAGATAAATATTTAACATTATACCATATGAATTTTATATATAATTATGATATATAGATATCATAGTATAATTTACATTCATAAGGAGTAATGACAAGTTTTTATAGTACTATTGGAGGTCTAATTCACCATGACTAGTTTTTGAGGTAAATTGGTAGTTCTAAGTGAGTGAGTTGTAGATATGTTCTTGAGCCTTTATCTCCTAAGTGAAAGTGTTATAATAATTTGGTTATGACCCCAAGGTCATGAAAAAAATATATAAATGTTTAATTTTTCATATTTTAGTAGATTAATGGTGTTTTTAAGCTTCTTTTTTGTAAAACATACTTTTGAGTTATACAGACCTAATATGGCAGTTTGTCCTAAAAGATCTTTCATGGTATGAACAAAATTTAAAGGTCTAACCAATCATGGAGTAGGCTATTATATGAAATTAAATAATATATTGAATGTTTTTTAATTTTTGGAGAGTGTCATCTGGTCCCAAGAAGATCAAGTTTTGGTGCTAAAAGGATAGACCTAATGCAATTAGGTCTCCATGAGACCTAAAAGAGAAATGAGGCCTAATTGAGTTGTAGACCAAAATGGGTTCTAATTATATTTTAATCATGTTAATAAGATTTTATAATATCTATTTTATTATGTAACTAAGAGTTTTAAGGTGTGTGGCCTACTAAGGGGTGTGTGACCATGAGTCTAATATATATAAGGTAATTTAGGCCTATTTTGATGTAAGCAATTGGAGTGATTAAAATATTACTTGGCAGAGTAGAAGGAGGTCTTGAAATGAGACCATAAAATCATATCAGAGGTGTGGTGATCAAAATTCATGAGGTGGATAATTTGGTGTTGAGTCACTTAGGGAGTTTATACTTCCTTGCAAGTAGGTACTTGCTAAAGTCTAGTCAAGTAGGTGCTTAACTTCATTAGGGTTGGTACTCCGAGTTGAGTTGGTGCTCCAAGTTAAGTGGGTTATCAATAAAATTTGATATATTTTTTAATAATATTGTGGTCTATTTTTAGATATTATTTTGGGTTTTCTTCCCCTTGAGGGTTTCCCACTAATATATGTGTGTACTTGTGTTATGCTCATATAAATGGTTATTTATGCATTGTTATATCAATGTGTTACTTTGATAGTTCATGAATGATTGGATATAATTGAAAAAAAAAATTTATACACTGATTCACCCCCTTTCTTAGTGATTATGCTTAAAATAATTTATATTAGTGTTTGGTCCTTTGAAGTAGGCCTACTAGCTTAGAAGACATCCTAGAAGCACAAACATGTCTAGTCATAAAGTACAAGGAGGTTTCTCAACCAATAAGGCTCCTCTTTTTAGTGGAGCTAACTATGCATTTTGGAGAGTCAAAATGAATACCTATCTAATTTATTTAGGCTATGACATATGGAAATTTATTGTTGATGGATTCACTCCACCTTTTAAACCACCATTTAATGTAGTAGGAAAGAATGCAATTGAGAATAACTCTAAGGTAATGAATGCCATCTTGTGTGGTCTTTCAAAGGAATAATTTGTAAAGATCATGCATTGTGATATATCTAAATGGATTGGGAAAAGTTGTAGACCATCTATGAAGGAGACACCAAATTCAAGTTGGAAAAGTTGCAAACCCATCAAAGTGTTAGGAATATAGAACACTGAGCAATATTAAGGAATTAAATAGGGAAATAAAATGTAGAAAACAAAAAATAATAAAGACATAAATTTAATGTGGTTCACCCAATATGATATGCATCCATAGATAAACAACTAGTCCTTATTATTCAGTCCAAAAAATAAAAGGAAAAACATGCAATACATCCAATGAAATATCCTCTTCATTCACACATAGTATGCCACCATGATTACAATGCCCTCATAACAAAGGAAGTTTACATATTAGGGGAAAAATACACAAACATAATTTATACCATTATATCTGTGACCTAATTATGAAAAGTCTAGATTTATTATGAAATTAAAATATTATATAGTGTGACCCTAGGAGGGGGGCATTACCACCCCCCCTCCCCCCCCCAATCCCCTATCAAGAATTGGGCATCAAAATAAGATCAAGCTTGACCATCCAACAATATACCATCTAGAGACTGATTGTTGAAACTCCACTGCTACAACTCTTGCTTGGATTTTTTTGAAAACTTTGACCCTAACATGTTTTTCATCTTCCTTGTTATCCTTGAAGACCTATTGCATTTGAAAAACTCTCCAGATTTTCTTTAGTGACTTCCTTTATTAGCATATCTATCATATTATAACTCATATCAATATTTTCTAACTTCAGTTGACCATCCTTCAAAACTAAATGAATGAAGTGATACCTGAGTTGTATATATTTGGTTCTTGAGTGGAATGCTAAGTTATTTTATAAATGAATCATACTATGGATATCACTATAAAACCTATAATATTTCTTCTTTTACCTTAACTCTTCCATGAATTATTAAATCTATATCATCTCTATGCTTGTTTCTATAGCTACAACATATTCTACCTCTATAGTTGATAAAGCAATTATCTTATATAATTTTTAAATCCAACTAACTGCTATGTCACCAATAGTGAATACATAACCTATCATGCTACTACTACCATCTAAATATCTAGCCATATTTGCATCAACATATCCTTGTAAGGTAACAACTAACCCTTCATAGAATAATTATCTATTAGTGATCCCTCTCAAGTACCTGAGAATCTACTTGACTACATCCCAATGCTCTTTTCCTAGATTATTCATAAAACTATTGATAACACCCACTACATTTATAATGTTTAGTTTAGTGAACACCATAACATACATTAAACTTCCAACTACTAAATCAAATGTCACTTTATACATGTAATCTATTTCTTCTTATGTTTTAGGATACTATTTCTTGCTTAATTTGAAGTACCCTCCCAAAGGTATACTCACTAGATTTGCATCTTGCATATTGAACTTGACTAACACCCTATTGATGTATTCTTCTTGAGACAATAACAGTTTTCTATTTTAAGTGGTAAATATCACCAGAAGTCTAGAAGAGAAGTTGGAAGAATCAACATTAGTACAAAAGTTATTGACATTGTTGACATCTAATTTTATTTAAAGGTGTTTCTTGTGGAGGAGATAAAATAACTTAACATACTACAAATGCATGAGCTTCATGGCATCTTGACAATGTATGAAATAAGAACAAGTGATGGAAGACCTTCCAAGAAGGAAGCTACATTCAAAGTTGAGAAAAAGTCATAAGGTAAAAAGGATAAGGATGAATTTGACACAAACATTGATGATGAAAAGATAGAATCCATGTTTATTATAAAACTAAGGAAAGTATTAGGTAAATAGAAGGGTAAGTTGCAATTCAAATTCTTTAACTATGGTAAGATTGGTCATTTAGCATCTAAATTTCTTAACAAGGATATGAATGAGCATGATGGAGAGCATGATGAACATCATGGTGATGATAAGAAGTTATTTAATCATGACAAGAAAAAAAATGGTTTTAGGAAGTATAAAGGTAAGAAAGGGTCATTCAAAAACAAGATAAGTTTTTATATAAAAAAATATAATAGCTCATCTAACATAAGTGACACAAGTACAACTGATAGTGATGATGATAGAAATGCTCTTGATAAAAATAAAACCTTATTCATGGATATAAAAATAGATAATTAGGGTTTTTTAAAAGGGAAAAGTCTTATGGATGATGAATATTTAGATGAAGAAGAGACTGAATTGAACCTTGAAGTAAAATTGGTGGGTGCTCTAGAGGAGTTGAAGTTTCAAAGAAGGAAGAATAAAAAACTAAGAACATTGGTTAATATTTATGAGGAATAAATCAATCTCTTTGAAAAGAGACTAAGAAACAACACCAATGAACATGAGGACATAATAAAATAGTTGGAAACTCACATTAAGATTGTCATTGCAAGTCTTAAGACCAAGGAGGAAGAATGCATCAAGTTTGAGATAGAGATGGAGTCCTTAAAGGTAGAATTAGATCAAGTAACAGTCAATTTGAAGACACATCAAAAATTTGAAAAGAGCACTAAAGTCCTTGGTGATATTTTGAATAGTCAGAGGTCTCCGCATGAGAAGACAAGTCTTGGTTTCAAATAAGACCAAAAGGAAAAAAAAGAGAGTCATACCTCAAAGACCTATGTAAAAACTCTTAAATTTAAGACTCAAATTGATCATCAATAAGTCAAGAAGATTGTAACTCCTATAAGAGACAAAAAAGTTAGTGTTGTACCCAACATCCCCTCTTTCTTTATAGAAATGAGGACCCAATTTTTTTCAAAATATTATCTTGATCTAAAGCGGATCTTATATATGTTTAGGCATAATCTAGGAGAGGATTTGATTGTTGGCCTTTTTTTCTTTAGAAAAATTGCATTGATATTATGTTCGTAGTCTCAAAATTTCTATTTGGCTTATATCTTTGAGATTTTCCTTTTGGGACTTATGAGATTTGTCTCTATTAGGTATTTTTTTTATTATCTGTTGATGATTAAAATTGCATTGTTTTTAACACCAACAATGGGAAGTTTCAGGAATGTGGGACTTGCAATCTAAAACAACCTCCAAATTTTAAAGAAGTTGGCTCTTCTTTATATCAAGGGTATAATGGGAAAAGGGATAGGAATTAAATAAAAACACAAGTGTAACTAAAGAAACTCTAACTATCGCGATGTGCTTGAATTTAATTCAACCCTTAATCACAATGAAACTATATGTCAGATTCAATTATATTTAAGAGCGAACAAGGCATGATCAATGTAAAAGATAGCAAATAATAGAATAGAGGCTCACAACTTAGACTAATTTTGCAGTGACACAAAAAAATATCAACAAAGGCACATAACTCAATTTTCTTATTAATTCCCTAGTCACATAAAAGGCACAAAAACATGCACAGTTACATAAACTTTCTAACTCAAGAAAATAGAACAAAGGCAAATGATATGCCTGATCACAACTAAAAAAGTCTAAAAACTCTTGAAAAAAATTCTCTCTATCTTCTCCCACTTTTGGTGATCTCTACACCCCTATTTATAGCATTAAATTAGCTCTAGATTGTTTGCACATTCCCAATCTAATGGCCTAATTGAACTCTAACTAAACTGGAAGTGTTTAACATAGGATATTTCTTAGATCTAAAACATTCAGTCTTCCTGCAATTTCATTGGCCAACATAGATACCCAGGATGTTTCCCACTTTTAAATGGGAGAGGACACTTGGATGATTCCTTCTCTCTACTTGAAAACCCTCTTATTATTTAGGAGGCACAATAAAATGACACTTGGCATGTTTCGCAACACTTATCGAAGGCACACAACACTTTCCACGTAACTTATACTCTTTTTGTCTTTGCTCAGGAGTGTTCTACCTTTGACACCTATCACAATCCACTTCTTCAAAACTTTAACAACTTAATAGAAAATAAGACCCATAGAATTTCTACCCTAGCAACTTCAAAAAGGGGACAGGGACAGGTGGCACTTTTTGCACATTTTTAACCAGGGACATGTGGCAGTCTCCACTACTTTTAGCTACCCTTTGAGAATTTTATGAAAGGTGACACTTATCGATCTCTACATTGCTCTGTCTATACTATAGACACATTTGAGCCTCATTTCATATTTACATAGATGGTGACACTTGGCAGCTTCCACTTGCCTCAGAAATAGAACTCAAGACCCACCACAGTCTTTACTTATCAATGAAACTAAATGAAGATAATTCAGATGTTGACACGTGGTAGCTTCCAATTTCTTTAGCTCAAGATATGTGTCATCTTCTGATGCTTTTACAAAATCATATTAAAACCTTCCATGGTTGCCACCTAGCACCTTCTGCTTGATTCTAAGAAAAGCATGATTGAAAAGAGGCTTTCAAGATGTATAAGAAACATGAGATGTGGATGCTGACACTTGTTGCACTCTGTGAGTTACTAAGAGACACATGGCATGTCCCAACCAACTTATAGAAATTATGAAAGGTGCCTCAGCCAAAGACACTTGTCATCTTCTGCTTGATTTTGACACTTAGATAAAATGAGGCAAAAATAAATTCAAGCCCATGCTCTAAGTCAAAACTTTGCTATCTCAAACCAAAATGTGTGGGGACAAAATTTTGCAATGCGTAATTGAAAATCAAAATAAAATGTAGAGTATTTTTTACTCTATAGTTATTGGTGACCCCAAGGACATTTGAGCTTGCTCAGAAAGAATCCACAACTCCTGCATGATCAAAATGTGACAAAAAATCATAGCTTCAGTAGGACTGTCTGATAGGTAGACCACTCATCATTAGATAGTTCCTGATTATTTTGCAATTTGTGAAAGGCTAAATCAAGATTGATAATATCTTTGTGTGAAATATTCTTCAAAATCTGAACTGTAGCCTTCAGTCTAAATTTGAGCTAGGAAACAGGAATCAAAATGGCCTCTACTTTAGGTACTAATGAATCATCCTTTAAATCCTAAAAAATTGCCTGATCATTTTGCTTGGATAACAACAAAGGTTTAATTTATTCAATCATCAATTCAGTGTTGTCATCAGGAAAAGGAGAAGGAAGACCTAATTGCACTAAGTATTCAATGTGTTATTTCATTTCACTAATTCCTTCTTTCATCACATCTAGAAGCTCTCTGTAATTGATTGCAGTAGAATTACAATTGAGAACCTCATTTACTCATTTAGCAATGACCATTCTATCATTAATCCCTGCTACTAACAACATTCCATCAATTGCATCAGATAGCTTTTGCAGTAGTGTTTTGAAGTCCAATACTCTCCAAAAAATAATAGATAGAGTGTCTTCAACCAAAGTCTCCACCTTTTCACATAATTTCTATGCATTTAACAGAAAGGTTAGAGAAGGTCTAAGCTAAATAATCTCCACAGAGATTCTCTTCCATATTAATTCATAAAGCTCCTTCACCAAATTTAACACCCCTACATTCCTTAGCCTATTAGCCAATTCAAGTGTCAGTTGTTCTGCCCTTTATCACTTGGCTTGAAGTTGGGCCTGAATAGCTGTAGTATTATTCTGCTCATTCAACAGCTTTTGTTGAAGTTGAGTAACATGTAGTAGGCTTTCCTCACATTTTTCTTGGAATGCTGCCTTTTCCTGCCTTAAGGTTGTCACTGCATCCTTTACCTATGTTATCCCTACTTTCAAAGAATCATTTTGGGCCTAGATAGCCTAGTGAGTTTGAAGAGAAACAATATCTTGAAACTATTTATTAAGACTCTCTATTTCAATATTCTTAGTATTGATCTCTATGGTCAAATTGCTATAGTTTGCCTTCTCTTTGGCTAGATCAGCCTCCATCTTTTATAGCTACCTTGATATTTTAAAATAATTTTTAGCTACTATAGTAGTGGATTCATTTAGAAGCTTGACCCTATCTTGTGGTCTGAACATGGACATATCTATTGCCACTGCATTCATTGTGTAATCCTCTAGCTACATTTGCTCATTTGGCTTGACTATATTTGGTGATAAATGGGTCAACATTAGTTTTTGCTAGATTGGGTCAAATTGTGACCTTAGATGTGGTGTTGCCAAGGCTTTATTCTCTTTAATCCTCTTTTTCTCTGTTCAAGCTTCCCTTACCTTCTTAGCAGCATCTGCTTGAGTTTGGAAGGTAGAAAGAGAGGCAATGTGCCTACCCACAAAAGGAAAACCTTGTGGTAAGCCATATGGAATAGTGAATTGTTGGCTATGGGGAGTTTGAGGAGGTACTTTCTTGGGAAAAGAGGGGGAAAAGTGAGGTAATGATATGGCTTGAGTTTGGATAGACAGGGAAAAATGATAAATTGATATAGTAGAGGTGGCAAGGGATGTCATTAGGCCAGATGGAATCATCACCCCGAAAGGAGAAGAG
Organism: Torreya grandis; assembly: GCA_037957365.1. Taxonomy (NCBI): domain Eukaryota; kingdom Viridiplantae; phylum Streptophyta; class Pinopsida; order Cupressales; family Taxaceae; genus Torreya; species Torreya grandis. The sequence continues at coordinate 1,573,883 of JARHVA010004078.1, read as the reverse complement.
AGAGATTGAGAAGAAGGAGAAATAATACTTACCTGATGAGAAACTGGGGTACTATGTGGTTGGTGTTATGAGGGTTCTACCCTCTCCTTCGAATCAAGTTGGACCTCAGCCTTTTATGTCTCCTTGGTGTTTCTTCTTCTAGTTGTGCTCCCTTCTCTTCAATATTTACCACTGTTGCTAGTGGTGCTTGTGTAAAACTGGGAATCTCAAGGATTGACACTGATGGAGAAGATTTTGGTGGTGAATATACCACACCACTAAGAGATTAGGGCCAAACAGTTATAGCGACTGTTACTAAAGTTTTCACTGGGGATTGTGATGTTTGACTGGACTCTGCTCTGACTTCTAGCTCTCTACCCTGTGTCTGCAAATTGCTTGTATCAAGGCTAGACATAGGAGATAGATGACATTCATCCTAAAGTTCTTCCCATTTCTCATCAAAATCAACATTTCCAAAAGAGTGGGTCATCTCACAAATTTTTTGCTTATATTTCCAATAGGCTTCTATTTTTTCAGCATTTCAGTCTTTATTCTTTAATGCTCTTCTTAGACCAGAAGTCATTCTAATTTTTGGGTCAAACTCTCTTTGCTTAGCATAAAGATTTTCCCATGGTCTATTTTGTTGAAGAGGCAAATCTATCAATTCGACATAAAATTCAGGAATATCTTCCTTGGGATTTTTCTTATATTCCCAAAAGGGGCGGCCTTCATGTGCAATCCTAGCAGCAACCCTATTAGTCTTGATCCATGAAGCTATGAAACCATTTGGGTCATATACGCATTTATCTTCATTATAAGGAAACCCAAGAAGGCTATCTTTCTAAGAAACACAATCTCAGCATCTCTGGACTCTAGTACGATGTTTTTTGTCATCCATGAGACATCATACATTTTCCTCTTCATCTTCCTAGAACCATATTCATTATCTACCATAGACACCTACCTGGTGACCTCTTAGAATGCTAACCTAAGGGTCAAAATCTTAGGTAGCAACATTGGTTCCCAATAAAAACCATGGACTCTAATAATATTGTGATGGGATCCAAAAAATTAATCACAAAGGATAGGGAAATTGGTCATAAGGTTTGATACACTTGGAAATAGTCTATTTATAACTAGTTATGGGCTTAGATGACAAAAAGTAGTGGCAAAAAAAAGTTCCCAAAATCCATATGGGTCACTAGTTTCAGACAAAATATGTGTCCATGTAGACATAGGAGTGGTCCTATGTAGACCGAAGCTTGGATCATACATGTTTAGATGCATGTGTTGGGAAAATACGCTAGATTTTTGATACAACATAATGTGGAACAAATAAGAGGAATACCTAAAAATTCTTTTGGATCTGAACTGGGTAAGTTGTTCTACCATTGAATATGTAATATGCTCAAAGAAATCAAGTTGATACTCCTGGGTCTTATCAACAGTTTTCAATCTAAAGAGGATAGCCATTTTTTCTTCATAGACGGTTATATCATCTTTCATTCTAAAAATGAAAGCCATAATAGAGAGTGCATCTTGACTCACTTGTGCAAATTATGCTCTTGTTGTAGGTAGTGTCAACACAATTATATCATCATCACCTAATTGTAGCTCTATTTTTAGAAATCTCGATTGAGTATTGATGTTTTCCCATGTTTTTTGCATTTTAGCAATGGTGGGAAATGTGGTTGTCTTGTCATGGTATAGGGCCAACATATCTCTAATAGCCTTTGGTGTAATTTGCACTGTAAATAGACCATGTTGTATGGTACTTGAAGGTGCATGAAACAATCTGGCACATATTTCAACCAAATCAGGGCATGGATGCACACCTGGGACAATGAATTGTGTTAGTTAAGAAGTCCATATCCTCATTGCAAATGTCTCATATTGTCCCATGTTGGCCCTCTGAATACACCTTTTATGAGCCCCTTCTCTGCGAGTTTTACTACTAGTTCTTTGAAGAATTGGTCCATGATTCCATCTGCATAATCTTTTACCTTTGTTGGGTCACTTGCTTGACCAACTTTAGGGAATCTGGTCCATAGGTAGGTCTTTAATGGTTGTGCGGGGGCTGAAGCATATGATTTGCTCGTAAGAAACTTATCAAGGGATTCATAAATTCCAGACCCTTGTTGCAAAGACTATGTTCCCTCCATATCTATATCTATTCTAGAAAATAGTGAACTGTGGTAATAGGTATGAAGCTTTTGCAATAAGGAAGCACTTTCACTTAAGTAGGTTTACTATGAGCTAAAAATGCAAGTAACATGGGTTTTTCTGGTAGATGCAAGAATGTTTGAGAAACTTGTAAGCTTTAACTCTTGTTATGAAGTATTTATTGACCCATCAAGTCTCAAAATGGCATTAAACCAAGATAACCATTAGCAAATCTTACTAGATCTTTATGGAACAATGATTTAGACAGGTCATGCAAGTGGCTACACAAAGTACCTTGGGGAATTTAAGATTTGGGGAGATATTTAAAGTGTCAGGAGTTTTTGAAAATTTTGAAAAGGCTCTGAGCTAAGGTTACGTGTTCAAAGAACACTTATTTAAAAGAAGAGTGGGAAAGAGAAAATGAGAAAACAAAGCAACACAAAAAGGGGTAAATACCTAACTATAATACATTAACCAAGTATCTTTGCCTCCCTCCTAGATCAAAAGAAGAATTTCTAAAGTCTCCTTCATGACAAGACAACTTATGTTGCCAGATAAGTGGCTAAATGGGATGAAGTTCTAGTGAATTGCTCTTCTTACATGCCACCTAGATTGGCCTACATTTTAGTAGATTAGAGTCAAGCATGCTTTCAACATATACATACTCTTCTCATTCTCAAAAGCTTTTCAAATGCTAGTTCTTCATACTGGTGTGTATCATCAAGAAATCTATGGTTATTTGCTCATCACCGTAAGCCCTTTGATATATATCATTTATTGGCTTATCTTTTTTTGCCTCAAACTCATGTTCTATCACATGATCATCCTCTTTAATGAATTTAAACATATTATCTTCAAAATCACCAACCTCTTGAAAGGATAATTTTGAAAGTTTGTAGTAATTTTGCATATTTATTTGGGTTTCAATACTATCTTGTCCATCCGCAACTAGCTTACAACATCCTTGAAGAATATTATAACCTACCCCAATGACTTCAAACAAATCATTCAAATAATGATCAAGGAAGTGTCCATGCTCCATATCTTCTTGCAAGGTGAGAAGAAAGTCAAAAATTATTTCTTCCTCATTAGAGATTAAGGCATAAGCTTGTGACTTCCCACTCAAAATATGAAATTCATGTTGAGAGACCAAAGGATTGATAGAAGGGGTATCTTTTGGCATTTCTTCCCTTAAAACATTTCAAATTTCATGATCTTCATCAAATATGACATAAGTGCCTAGACCAGTAGAGTCATAATTTCCATATGGATGATTTTGCATTATAGCAAACAAATGATTATTTTCCTCTTCTTGATCATGTTCAGTCCAGTCACCTAATTCCTTAATAAAAACCCTTTCTTCCTTATCCAACATAGCATGAGTTGCCTCTAATTTTGAGGTTGGTTCATTGGTGATATGATCCTTATATAGTGGCTCAGATAATATCTTCATCTTCGAACCATCTTTGGTTTTTAGGATAAGATGAGACCAATCAAGTGACATATATCCTCCTATCTTGGTTGTAAAGTCTCTAGATAAACATAAGCCAAATACAGGGGGTATATCTATGAATACTACATCTTGATTTACAATTATGTTGGGACAAGTATAAAATTGAAATGGGAGTCATTTAATTATCCCTATTATTTTCACTGATTTGCCATCCAGCTACATAACTCCTTTAGTGAGTGGCTCATACTTTATCTTTAAAGCATTAGCTACTTGCTTAGGCATTATTGTGGTACTAGTCCTTGAGTCTATCATTGCATTATGCAATAGTTTATTTCCAACTATTAAAGTTAAAAAGAAAGGATCTGGTTTGGACTTACTCTCCTCTAGTGCATTTTCACAAGGGTTGTTGTCTGTAGATGAACTGTGTCTTTAAGCTTTTCTTTATTAGTAGGTCCTTCTTTGATAATGGTATGTTTGGGGACTGCTTGGCCTTATAGAGCTTCTCGTAATAGTGTCTTTTGTTTAGGAATAACCAATATGTCCCATATTGATACTTGTGCTGGACTCCTCTTTAATTAATCCACCACATTCATTGGTCCTAATGCTTGAGTTCTTTGAAAATAAGGATATCTTATTTTTTCTTGAACTTGTGCAGGAATCACTTGGTTCTGTACTAGCTGAGGCACTTCTTGTCTAACAACTATGTTTCTTTGACCTTGAAATGGATGATTCTCCATAACTTAACCATTTTCAACTTCAGGTTGTTCCATCATTCTTCTCTTTGATCTACTATAGTAGTCTGATTACACTATTGGTTTCTTAGAAGCAAAAGATTCATTCAAGAATACTAACTCTTCATCTTCAACCCATGAAAATAGAGCATGTTCAGGGGCTATTTCTTCTTCTTCTTGTTATAGAGACATCTCTTGCATCTGAGCCATTAGGACTAAATTTTGCATACTAGGAGACTGATAAGTTTGTGCATCTAAAGTACTAGCAAATTGTCCATCCATTCTTCTTTGCTCTACATTTAACACTACCCATGGGACAATCTCTAGGTGTATGAGCATTATTACAAGGGAGACACTAGGCATTGGTGCTGTCTACATAATTATTTTGCCCTTGAACAATTTCTTTATTTGAATTGGGGGGAACAATTTGTGAGGGTATAGGTATTGCCACTAATTGATTTGCTGGCTGAGGGTTATTTTGCCTTTGATGACCCTAATATTTTTTTGGTTGTGATGGAAATTTATTTCCTTGATAGCCTTGATATTAAAGTTTGGGGTAAGGATTTTGTTGTCTCTTTATGTTAATCAACTCATTATAAAATGTCCTTAAGATATTCTTGTTATCATCCATCTTAGATGACTGAGTAGGGACAAGTTCTTTAGCAGGTGGTTGAGGATATTTATACATAGACACAGGTTGGGCTATGGATTTAGGTGCTTCTTGAGGTAATGGCAAGGTAATTTTTGGAAACATGGGCATAGGAGGCCTTGAGGGCAACTTTCTAGCATTTATTAAATTATTTTTAGCTCTGACTGCATAGTCATAAGCCTCTGGCAGAGTCTAGCCTCCAAGTGACTAAATCATAATAGATATATCTAAATTTAAATCCTTAAGATAAAACACTATATCCATACCTAATAATGGTCTAGCTATAGCAGGAATCCTTTCCCAAGTCTTTTGAAATCTGGAATTGAAGTCAGTCATTGCTTCTTGTGGTGCTATTTGAATAGTAATCAATTGTTGTAATAGAGAAGACTTATCACCTTTTTCTTCAAATATTTCAAAGAAAATATCTCAAAGTTGATCCCATGTAGATATTGTGTTTGGGGTCAAAGATCTATACCATTCTAGGGCCTTTCCTTTAAAAGAAGCTGCTAACAATCTTATGGAAACATTTTGCTATGTGACAACATGTATGGCATAGACATCAGACACATCTTGCAAATGTTCCTTAGGTGTTTTGAAATCTTGCCCACGGAATTTGGGTAGAGCCTTCAAGGCATTTACTGGGATAGGGTCCCAAGTGGCTGGTGGTATTGGTAGGATCAAAGGATTGCCAGTGTTCCAACTTACATAATTTCTTGGGGATATAAGAGCTCCCATATTTACTCTTGGTATTGGTATAAACTGATTGACTCTTCATCTCAAACTAGTTATCAAAGGTAGAAAAATAATACCCAGATTTACAACAGATTGAGATCTTGTCACTGGTCCATAGCTCTGACTCCTTTTAGCTCTCTAGTTCATACGGTCTTGAAAGAAACTTCAAGATGGTATCCCACCAGGCTTGCCAAAAACTATTAATGATTAAAATTGTGTTATTTCTAACACCAACAATGGGAAGTTTCAGGAATGTGGGACTTGCAATCTGAAATAATCTCCATATTTTAAAGAAGTTGGATCTTCTTTATATCAAGGGTATAATGGGAAAAGGGATAGGAATCAAACAAAAACACAAGTGCAACTAAAGAAACTCTAACTATGGCAATGCACCTAAATTTAATTCAACCCTTAAGCATAGTGAAACTATATGTAAGATTCAATTACATTAAAGAGAGAACAAGGCATGATCAATGTAAAAGATAGAAAACAATAGAAACAGAGGCTCACAACTTAGACTAATTTTGCAGTGCCACAAAAAAATATCAACAAAGGCACATAACTCAATTTTCTTATTAATTCCCTAGTCACATAAAAGGCACAAAAACATGCACAGTTACATAAACTTTCTAACTCAAGAAAATAGAATAAAGGCAAATGATATCCCTGATCACAGCTAAAAAAATCTAAAAACTCTTGACAATAATCTCTTGCAGAAAATTCTCTCTATCTTCTCCCACTTCTGGTGATCTCTGCACCCATATTTATAGCATTGAATTACTCTAGATTGTTTGCATGTTCCCAATCTAACAGCCTAACTAAACTCTAACTAAACTAGAAGTGTCTAACACAGGATATTTCCTAGATCTGAAACATTCTATCTACCTACAATTTCATTGGCCAACATAAATACCTAGGATGCTTCCCACTTTTAAATGGGAGAGGACACTTGGCTGATTCCTTTTATTTACTTGAAAACCCTCTTATTATTTAGGAGGCACCATAAAATGACACTTGGCATGTTCCGTAGCACTTATCGAAGGCACATAACACTTTCTACATAACTTATACTCTTTTTGTGTCTTTGCTTAGGAGTGTTCCACCTTTGATACCTATCGCAATCTGCCTCTTCAAAACTTTAACAACTGAATAGAAAATAAGACCCACAACATTTCTCACCCTAGCAACTTCAAGAAGGGGATAGGGACAGGTGGTGCTTTCTGTGCATCTTTAGCCAACGACATGTGGTGGTCTCCACTACTTTTAGCTACCCTTTAAGAATTCTACAGAAGGTGACACTTGTTGATTTCCACATCGCTCTGTCTATACTATAGAAACATGTAGACCTCATTTCATATTTACACGGATGGTAACACTTGGCAATTTCTACTTGCCTTAGAAACAAAACCTAGGACCCACCACAATCTTTACTGATCAATGAAACTAAGTGAAGATAATTCAGATGTTGACACGTGGTAGCTTCCACTTTCTTTAGCTTAAAATATGTGGCATCTTCGATGCTTTTACAAAAGCATATTGAAACCTTCCGTGGTTGCCACCTAGCTCCTTCCACTTGATTCTGAGAAAAGGTTAATTAAAAAGAGGATTTTAAGATGTATAAGAAACATGAGACATGAATGCTAACACTTGTTGCACTCTAGTGAGTTACTATGAGACACGTGGCACGTCCTGACCAACTTCTAGAAATTATGAAAGGTGCCTCGACCAATGACACTTGTCAACTTCTGTTTGATTTTGACACTTGGATAAAATGAGGCAAAAAGGAATTTGAGCCCATGCTCTGAGTCAAAACTTCACTGTCTCAAACCAAAATGTGTGGGGATAAAATTTTGTAGTGCACAACTAAAAATCAAAATAAAATGTAGAGTATGTTTTACTCTACATTATCTAAATTCCTTTAGCCTTTGTGTTTCAAAATTATTATTATATAATTTTATCATGGCCATTTTATTTGAGACATCATGCCCTTTCGCCTTTCTGAGACCATCCCTTCAAACATTCATTTAGACATTTTGTCTAAGATATTTCTCCCTTCGCCCTTACCCTTTGAGACTTTTCCTACCCTTTAGGACATTTATCCTATGAATTTTTTTTCCCTATGAGCTAATTCCTTCAGACTTTTTGTTTGAAACAAATCCTTTGACAAATCTCTTTTATCCCTCCAAACATACCCTTTGACCTTTTTGAAAATTCCATTCATCCTTTTAGAAACATCCTTTGGTAATTTTGTCCCAGACCCTTTTCCAAATGTTAATAAACCTTTAAAATTTTTATTGTTATACATTTTGTTTGATGTAAAAAGCCCAAAATAATTCTCTACAACAATCTTCCCAATATAATTTTTCTGAAATAATGACCCCAAGGGCACATACACTTCAGGCTTGATGCAACCTACCCCTTAAGACTTTTGTTCTAGACCCTTTCCCCACTAAAAATTTACCTTAAAAAGTAGACCCTTCAAGCATTTTTACCTCTAAGTAGATCCTTTGAACCTTTTGCACCTACCCTTTGGATTTATTGAAATGACCCTTCAGACATTTTGAGTGACCCTTTAACCCTTTTTGAAATGGACACATACCCTTTAGGACTTTGTCCCATCCCCTTTTCCCTTTGGGACTTATCCTTTGGGACTTTTTGTCCTATCCCCATTTTCCCTTTTCACCAACCTTTGGGACTTTTATCTTAGGACTTTATCCTTTAGCCAATTCCTTTAGACATTTTATCTGAGAAATTTCACCCTTCGACCCATTCCTTTGAACATTTTTTTTGAGAGGATTTAACCTTTGGAATTTTTCCTTTGAGGCTTATCCTTTAGTAATTTTATCTTAGACCTTTGTACTTCAAGTCAATTCTTTCAAAATTTGTGTCTCAAACATATTATTTGATGAAAATGTAGTCCCTTTGGACTTTATGTCTTGGACATTTTATTCAATGAAATAGACATAGCATTTAGGATAATTGCTTCAAACATTTTGTCTAAACTATTTTATTTGATGATGTACATGACTCAAAAAAAAGGCCCACAACAAATTCCCCTACCCAAAATGGATAAAAACAATACCCTACTACCAATGACAATAAACCAAAGTCCTTATAAAATTACCAAGTGTCACCCCTATAGTCAAGTATTTTATTATATATATATTCTAAATCACTTTTGAATTTATTTTTTTTAGGAGTGAATATAGAAAATACAAGCATCAAACTCATGGAGAGTAATAAATTCAAGCACTGAGATCTACAGTGCATGTTAACTTGCATACTAGAAATTGATGATATGAAATCAATCACGATAACAAAAGGTTATCTAGAGTGAGCATGATAATGGCAAGTGTCACCCTTATAGGAACATTTAAAAAAAGTTTTTTTCAAAAGCTCCATGAGAATTCCAAGTGGAAATATTGTGGGATCCCAGTACCCAAATATCTAATGATGCAAGGAGCCTAGTACATCAATATCAATGGCACAAGATTGATGGAGACTTTTCAATGGTCCCAGGATAAGAGAGAAGTTTCCACATGGTGAAAAGGTGATAAGTGATGGAGTGTGTTTTTGTAAAAGATCCCAATAAATTGGTGGAGATACCAAATGGCATGTTTTTATTCCATCATGCATAGGGATCCGATGGTGTGAGTCTTAGGTGCACTTTTCAAAGGTCCAAACTCAATAGGAGGCACATACAACATGAAATGCACAGTCTTGTTAGATTAATCATAGTTAAATAACATCACTAGTTATAAAGGATTGATATAATTATACTTGTATTTGACACATTTATGAGTTCTATTTGAAGTGAGTTAATCTAAAATATCTAACAGGTTGTTCTCACAACCTATAAAGGAGGCATGTATAGTTTTATAAAATGGTGCATATATTTATAGTTTGCATATTGTTTGAAATATAATGGTAAAAAAATGCCTTTGTCTTTATATACATGCACATATTTCATAGCTTTTAGAAAGGCTGTTTTAAATAGATAACTACAAGTAGACTTTTATATAGTTTTAGACCATAGTTAGAACTCATGTTCTGACTATCACATGTAAAGAACTTGCATGAACTTGGAGGATGAGGTGACCTCTTCTCCAAGTCTATATAAATAATTATAATCCAACTTGGATTTTTATCAAAGAATTTTTGAATATAGGAGCAATATCAATTTTGATCATCAACAAATGTGTTTGTGTATTTTCTTTCCAATTTATGTGTAATTAGTTGTTAATTTATTTGGTTGTATGTTTCAATAAATATTTAGTGTGCAAAAGTTACAAATGGATTCTTGATTATTTTTTATTGATGTACTAATCTGTAGATGTGTAACAACTTTTGAAAGATTGGTAAATATATTGTTTAAGATAGTCAATTTCAAATTGATTCATAATTCTAACTATGCATGAGTGCTTTCTTGGATGTAGTTTTTTGTATGTGTGTAACAATTGCCTCAGATACTTCACTAGCCTAAGCCATAATCTCCTAATTAAGGGTGTGTAATAGCTACTCTAAAAAGGGAAACCTTTGTCTAAGAATTAGGAATTTATTACATATTTATCTCCTTAAACTTCTTATCCATTTATGATAGTGTGTGTGAAATTGATGCTAGCAATAGGTATAAGTTCTAAGAGCACTTGTCCTTTTAGAAACCAACCAAGGAAGTGATTCTTGAAAACCATAAAAGCTTTATTTTTAATCTTAACCTTCCCACATTTTTAAAATTTGTTTGTGAGACCTACCCACTATATATTAGAAACCAACCACCCATCTAACTCATTTAGAGATTCACTATTTTTTAGGAACCACAACTACATCTAAAAAACCTTGTCAACAACCTACATGCCCTACTAACTATTCTATCAATACATTGTAATAGACTACATACCTAAAAATCATGTCCTAGAGTGGATTTTACCTCTATTTAGATCTTAAAATGTTATAGGTTACCTTGTTAAGGCTATGGTGTACATAAAACCCACATCAAAAGTTCTACTAGTGTTAGAAGGAGGGCTAGCACCCTCAATAGTAGTAGTTATCCTTTGTGTAGAATTGTACTGAAATCACCTGGGAGAGTGACCATATTTAATTCTTAGGCAATTTTTATAGTCTCAACCTTGTCAAATAATAGGAAACCTATAACTATGCTAATAATCCTAATTTAGAACAATCCACCTCCTCTAATAAGGAATCCTCTACCTGTAGGGAACCCTTTGCTTGTTAATTAGTGAATGGCTCAATAACCACCCTAGTTGGTTGTATATGTTATTATTTTCCTAAGAGATGTGCATAATTTACCTTGGAATCTTGAGAAGTATCTACAATCATTTTCTCCCTCAGGAACAAGGACAATGAAAGATCATATCAAATATATCAAAGTTACTTTGAGATTAATGAATGTTATTGATGAATAGGTTACATGTAGATTATTTCCTTTTACATTAATAGATGTTGATTATGATTGGTATTTAAATATAATGAATAACTCCATCACTTCTTGGGATGAGTATCTAGCTACTTTTCTTACATAATTTAGATAGGTTACCAGTCCCAACATAATATAGTAGCTCTTCACTAGTATGAAGAGAGAACCTAACTAGCCTATCCATGAATTTAATGTAAGATTTAAAAATTTGTACAACTAGTTAACCCCATAGTACAAACCAAAGGAAGCATTAGCATTAGAGATATACAAGAATGCACTAGATCCAATTACTATGGTATTCCTAAGGAGAGCTACTGTAGCTAATAATTTGACATGAGCATTCAAAAAAGCCATTAATATTGACAAACAACTCAATCCTCAGGTGTCCACTATTTCCAACATTCAAAATAGCTTCCCCACATTGAATTTGAATCCACATGCAAGGTATAATTTCCTAGTATTCAATTAGAACCAATTATATACATTACCTCCCATGATGTAAACAACACAGCCAAATTGTAGATTCTTGAACAATCACACATAGGGTAATGGCTACCAATAGAATCAACAATCTTACTACATCTTATAGTATTTTTGTACAAGGCACTAAATCTATAAAGTTATAATTAGATCATATTAATAAGATGGTTAAAAAGTTGACGAAATATTTCTTAAAAATGCAAAGGAGGATGGGAAGTGCCAATGCCCCAACTAGTAATTAGAATGATAGATTTTAGAGATACAACTGACCATTTAATAGGCATGTGAAAAATATGGTGTATCCTAATAAGCTTTTAGATATCAACATAACAAAGATATATCTTCCCAATAGGTGTAAAGTTCATAATACTTTTGAGCATGATGAGTTTAACTGTATTGAACTTTATGTAGCATTTAAAATATTTCAAAGAGAGGTGGTTAGACAAGATCAGATGCATAATCTACCTAAGCATCATTCAAATCCTAGCTCATCTAACACTTCCATATTATTTTAAACTCATGAGTTTCCCTTTCTAGGTGAAGATGATAATGAGCTAAAGGATAACATGGATGATGTTAATGACTTCTAGTAGTTCTAGAGAGGTGAATATAATTTAAGAAATAAACAACCACTCACAACATTGACTCTTCCAAGTACCATGATGATTCCTCCCAATCATAAGGTAGATAATAATCCACCCCCTCTAAAGGGGAGTGATCCACAATAGAGTAAAGAAGAACAAAGTAAAGGAGGATACAACATTGTTGAGGATATGAAAAAGATTAAGGCGAATATAACTCTTCATAAGTTAGCTTAGATTATCGAACAAAAGGAGATTCTCTTTCAGTCTCTTTTTTGGAAGACCCTTATAGAGAAAGTGAAAGCATCTATAGATAAATTTTAATCATATAACACTAATGTCATCTAAAAGAGAAAGCTAGAAGTTCCACCCTTCTTGCTAACTATCTAGGATTTTGGTAAGAACATTCATCTTTATTTCATTGATTTTAGAGCTTCTACAACTATCATGCCTACTTCTATATGTTAAAAACTTGGTTTGATGTCAATCCTTTCAAAGATAATAGTCTCATAATTGGACAAGACATGGTCCTCATAGTTAGTGAAATGAGTGACATGCATATCCAAGTAGTCTCTAAACTATTTGTTTAGATGACCATTGATATTCTAGTGGTAGACATACTTGAGGGCTACAGTTTGATATGGAGTAGAGACTATTCCAAAGCACTTAATGGATATCTCTCTATATAATTTTCTCATAAATGGATAACATGAAGAGGATTTGTAAATCAAATTATAATTGATAGTGAGTTAATAATGTAGTGTCCCATTATGAAGTATACCATCAAAAAAGAAGAGCTAAAGTATGAGTCACTAAACCTTGGTATTTATACTTTTACTATGCAAAATAAATTACAAAAGATAGATCTTGAAGGTTCTAATTAGATATGGAATTTACACTTTGATGTTGCTAGATCCAAGAAAGGATCAAGTGTAGGAATTAAGATGATTGATCCACAAGGTAAAAATTTATTGGTATCTTATAGATTACAATTTCCATGCACTAACAATAGAGTTAAATATGAGGATCTAATTTTAGGATTATAGTTTGTACTTAAGAATAATGTGAAATCAATACTAGTATTTGGTGACTCAGAGGTGGTGGTCAATCAAATTAGAAATAAATATCAATGCAAGTTGTCTTATTTGAGAAGATACAAACATAGAGAATGGGACCTGATCAAAAGCTTTGAGGATTTCAACATTGTAACACTTCCTAGAGAACAAAATTAGACCACTGATTCATTAGCTGATATTGCTACTAATCTAGAGCCACTACAAGAATCTAAGGTAAAAAATTTCTCAATTGAATGGGTACCATATCCTTCCATTCTAGATAATGTAGAAAATTTCTAGGACTTTGATGATGACTAGAAGATTATTCAATTTATAACTAATTTAGGAAATTTGAATCCTAAATAATTGATGATAAGGACATTAATCATCTCTAACAAGAAGTTTTAGATAAATAAGACATTCTACAACTCAAAGAAATTCAAATTCTAGCTGGGTTGGTCTCCTTAAAAAGACCATTTGACATAAATCCTCAAGCTCAACAACTCAGGTAGGCCAAGGTCAATGAATCATACTTTAGAAGGGAAAATCTAGGAGATGTGCATAGCTCATGATATGTTAATATTGGTCTCATCTGCACACCCCAAAAGAGAGGCAGTGAGTGAAGGATTTAATTGCTTGATATAGGGACATCATTTCTTGGACATACGAAGATCTAAAGTTTTATGACCCTCTAGTCATCACTCACATGACTCCCTTGAAGCTAGATCATAAATCATTCAGATAGAGGTAAAGACTAGTCAATCCTATTTTAGATCCTCTCATTTAGAGAGAAGTGGAGAAACTTTTAAGTGCAAAAATATACTTTCCAATAAGACATTCTACTTGGGTGGCTAATTTGGTCCTAATAAGAAAGATGATATTAGATTATGTGTTTATTTTAAGAACATGAATAAGGCTTATGAAAAGGATAATTATCCCGTTCCTTCTCTGGATGAGGTGATACAAATAGTAAGTGGTTATAAAATGATGTCTTTCTTAGATGGAATTTAAGGCTATAATCAGGGACTACTATAATATGAGGATAAAATAAAGATTGTGCTTACCATGAAGTGTGGAACTTATGAATATAAGAGGATTCATTTTGGCTTGATAAATTTAGGAGCTACCTTCTAATGTTCCATAGATCATGCTTACAATGTATTAATATGAAAATGCATAATCATTTACATGGATGAGCTTATTATATTTTTAAAAATAGGAAAGACCACATAAGTCACTTACAGTCCATATTCAAAAGATGCAAGAAGGTTTGGTATTTCATTAAACCTAAATAAGAGCATATTTGGAGTGACTACAGGTAAGCTTTTGGGGCACATCATCACCAAGTATGGGATCACTATTGATCTAGATAGAATTCATGTGATTTCAAAAATTTAGCCACCAAATAGTAAGAAGGAGCTCAAAGCATTCTTCAAAAATATTAACTTCATAAGAAAGTTCATCTTAGGATTTGAAAATATTATCAGACCTTTGAACACCATGCTCAAGAAATATGTCAAAATAGAATGAAAAACTAAAGTCAAAAATTCCTTCAAGGACATTAAAGACATAATATCATAAGATGCAGTGTTGATCAATCCTAATTTTAATAAACATTTCTACCTATACTCATTTGATTTAGAGTATACAATTACTATTATCATCACATAGAATAAGGATGAGACTGAACATCCAATCATGTTTATGAGCATGAATTTTAAAGATGCAAAACTCAGGTACTCTATGATTGACAAACAAATTT
Organism: Torreya grandis; assembly: GCA_037957365.1. Taxonomy (NCBI): domain Eukaryota; kingdom Viridiplantae; phylum Streptophyta; class Pinopsida; order Cupressales; family Taxaceae; genus Torreya; species Torreya grandis. The sequence goes on along the minus strand of JARHVA010004078.1, from coordinate 1,558,864 downwards.
TCACCCTTGTCAAAGCTATGAAAAAAGTTTGGCATTACATCTTGAGTAATAAAGTCATTACCATCATGCCTGATCTTATTGTCAAGATCATCCTATCATAGAATGAGCTAGGAGAATGATGCGGCAAATAGATGGCCAAGCTATAAGAATTTAACATAGAGATCAAGCTTGTGAAGATCATTTAATGTCAAAGCATTATGTAGATTATAACTAAACCAGATCCATGCATCATAGTTGAAGAGGTATGTGAAGCTCAAATATCTAAAGAAGAATGGTATACTAATATAATATAATATTTACTTATAGAAACTCATTCCCCTAAGCTCAATAGAGAGAGGAAGAGATATTTGAGGCTCAAATCTACTCATTACATGATTAAGAAGGGAGTCTTCTATATAAGAAATTATGAAGGTATTTATTTTAGGTGTGTATCCATAGATGAAGCAAAAGAAATTATAAAGAACTTACATCAAAAAATAAGCAGTGGTCACCCTTCTGGAAATACCATGTCCCATAAGATATTAATAATGGGCTACTATTGGCAAACTATTTTAAAGGATGCTCATACTCATGTCAAACAATGCCATGAATTTCAATCTCTATCTAAAAAAGAAGTACATGCAACAATGCCTTTACAACTAGGTATTGAAGGAAGGTCATATACCTAGTGGGGTTTATACTTCATTGGCATCATCAACTAAAATTCTTCAACAAGCCAAAATTCATACATACAACTATATACTATTATACTAGATGGATCAAATCCATAACCACATAGAATTATAGAGCATAAGATGTGATTTGTTTCTTGGAGGAACACAAAAAAGTAAATTTTACATGCCTATTTATCTGGTTTATGACAATGGATCATATTTCATATCAACAAAATTTATTGAGTAGAAACATGATAATTAGATTATTATCATGTTAGCTTCTAACCATTACCCTTAGGGAAATGGACTAGTAGATTCAATGAACAAAAATCTAATTGATGTAATTAAGAAATCAACTAGAGACAAGCCTAGGGACTAGCATAATTTATTAAAATATGATCTTTGGGCAGACTAGACTAGACACAAGCAAACCCTTAAAGCTTCACTCTAACTATTAGTGTATAGATGCAAGCCTATATTCCTAATTATGTTAAAGTTGCCCACTTATTAGTTTATGTAGAACTACATGGAATTGATTGATAAAGTAGAATCAAGATTACTAGTGATAATAAAATTGAAAGATTCAAGGATTGATGCCTTACAAAAATTTATAAAACACCAAGATGTGGTCAAGAGGTGCTTTTATAAGAGAGAAAAAGTCAAAACATTCAGGATTTCAAATCTAGTGCTACTTTGGGATATATCCCATTATAAGAAAGTATAACATAAAAAGTTTGCCCCACCATGGATTGGACCATACCAGATTTTGAATATCATGAGAAATAATGCATTTTTTTTGTAAGACCTCTAAAGTAACAATCTTACATATCCAGTCAATGGATAGTTCTTGAAGCACTACTTCAGGGTTGTGTCATTTATGGATATTACTGATTGATGAAGGATGAATGAATGTAGTTGTAGGATTAGATTAATTTTCTTTCTTTCTTATATTAGTTCCTTGATTTCATAGATTATATTTATTGCTTTCATAGACTAGTTTGCTACTTTAAATATTTTAGTTTCATAAATTAGATTTCATGCTTTCATAGATTAGATTCATACTTTCTTAGTTTAGATTTTATGCTTTCTAGAGTAATTGTTATTTTCTTTCTCTGATGATTAGAAATGTGTTTGATCTAAATATAAATAAGCTAAAAATCCAAACCAACTAAGCTTATGACTTTTAGAAAAGGGGAAAATTCAAATCTTGACACTTTGGGACTAGTTTATAGGTTAGGTGTATTTCTATGTTTTTGCGTCTTTAGGATGAAGGTAGGTAATCATAGATTATTTTAAATGGTGCCATAATTGAATAATTTTACCAAGCATGTGGAAGTTTATCTTAGAGTACTTCATACAAATTTATAATTTTTTTTCTTATTTTATTGGGTCAAATGCACTTATCACATTAAATACATGTTATAAGTGTTAATTATGGATATAGGTGTAGCTTACAGGGACATTCTAGTAATTATTTGTTTTATAATTATACTAGTTCACTGGGGTTCCATCTTTTCTCTTTTCCATTCAAGAATAAAATAAGAGTGAAATTAAAACAAAAGAAGAAAGAACCAATGGATTTAAAATAGCAAAACAAAATCTAAATGAAATCAAAAGGCTCACATGATGAAATAAGGTCAAAGTATCATGCATCATGATTAAAAAAATAATGGAAAGAGAATGAGAAAGAACCTAAGGTATCTCTGTTAGGGCTATGGATGTCTAGCTGGTAGTAGAGAAATGCCTAAGCTTCCCTTATTTTTTTATCTTTAAAAGATAATGGAATGAAACCTACAACTTCGTCAAGCTTTTGAAAAACTCATCACAATAGGGGTTAAATAAACTACACATTTTGACACACACAGATCTAATAAATTATAAGGCAAGTATGTTATGTGAATTAACATAGGAGTCTCTTTCATGTTTTTGATTTAAGTATTCTTCTATGACACACTTCATGATTTATTTAAGACTATAAACTAGAGTTTTGAGTTCTTGAATACTTAGGAGTATTCCCCCTATAAGTCACCATTTGTTTTACCCAACATCCCCTCTTTTTTTAAGGAAATGGGGAACCACTTTTTTTTTAGACTATCATCTTGATCTAGAGTCCCTCTTTTATATGTTTAAGCAAAATATCAGAGAGGATTTGATTTTTAGCCTATTCATACTTTATCAAAATGACATTGATATTATGTTCATAGTCTATTTGGATTATGTATTCAATCTTTTCCTTTTCGGACATATGCAATTTATCTTTGTTAGTTATTTTTTCCATTATCTGAATTCTTTTAGCCTTTATTTTTAGAACCTATTATTATAGAATTTTTTTGTGGCCATTTTGTCCAAGACATCATGACCTTCGACCTTTTTGAGACCATCCCTTCAAACATTCCTTTAGACATTCTGTCTGAGAGATTTCATCCTTCACCCTTTCCCTTTGGGAATTTTCTTACCCTTTGAGAATTTTGTCATAGACCTTTCTTACCCTTCGAGTTAATTCCTTCAAACATTTTATCCAAAATAAATCCTTCAACATATCTCTTTTAGCCCTCCAAACTTACCCTTTGGCCTTTTTGAAAGTGCCCTTTAGCCTTTTGAAAATATCCTTTAGGAATTTTGTCCTAAGACCTTTGCTTAATGAAAATTACCCTTCATAATTTTTATCATTGGACATTTTTTATGACGTAAAAAAGTCCAAAAAAATTCCTTGCAATAATCTTTCTAGACTTTTTTCCTGGACCCTTTTCCCACCAAAAAATTACCTTATTAATTAGATCCTTCAGGCATTTTTTCCACAAAGTATATCCTTCAAACCTTTTGCACCTACCCTTCAAAGTTATTAAAATGACCTTTTGGACATTTTAAGTGACCCTTCAACCCTTTTTGAAATGGCCACCTACCCTTCAAGACTTTTTCCTAGCCTCTTATCCCTTTGGGACTTATCCTTTGGTACATTTTGTCCCAACCCACTTTTCCCTTTACACCAACCTCTTATGACTTTTATCCTAGGACTTTGTGCTTTAGCCAATTGCTTCAAACATTTTATTTGAAAGATTTCTCCTTTTGACCCATTCCTTCAAACATTTTGTCTAAGAGGATTTAACCTTCTTCCTTTTGACCTCTTAGGCTTACCCTTTGGTAATTTTGTTCAAGGCTTTTTTCCTTCAAGCCAATTCCTTCAGACTTTGTGTCTTAGACATTTTTTCTGACAAAAATGTAGTCCCTTAAAACTTTGTGTCTCAAACATTTTACCCAATGAAATAAGATATACCCTTTAGGATAATTTCTTTAGACATTCTATCTAAAATAATTTGTTTGATGATATACATGACCTGGACTAAAGGCCTACAATAAATTCCCTAACACAAAATGGTTGAAAACAATACCATACTACCAAAGACAATAGACTAAAGTCCCTATGGAATTTCCAAGTGTCATCCCTACAATCAAGAATTTTATTATGTATATATTCTAAATCACTTTTTTTTAATGTTTTAATAGAGTGAATCTAAAAAATATAATTTTCAAACTCACATGGATTAAAAAATTCAATAACCAATATCTACGATGTGCATTAACTCACATACTGGAGATTAATGGTGTGAAATCAAGCATGGAAATAGAAGGCTATCCAGAGTGAGCATGGTGGTGATAAGTGTCGCCCACATGGGAACATTTAAACAAAGGTTTTTTTTAAATCTCCATGAGATTGCCATGTGGAAACATTATAAGATCCGAGTACCAAGAGATCTAATGATGCATGGGAGCCTATTACTTCAAGATCTATGACTTGAGATCAATGGAGGATTTTCAAAGGTCCTAAGACAAGAAAGAATTTATGACATGGTGTAAAGGCACTAATTAATAGAGTGTGTTTTTGAAAAATAGACCCTATGAAGTTGCTAAATATATTGCTCACATTCCATCACACATAGAGATTTGACAATGTAAGTCCCAGATGCACTTTTAAAAGGTCCAAACTCAATGAGTGACATATGCAACCTAAAACACATAGTCATGTTAGATTAGTCATAGTTAAACAACATCACTAGTTGTAAAGGATGGATATAATGATACTTGTCTTCAACACATGTTTGAGTTCCATTTGAAGGTAGATAATTTAAAATATCTAATATGTTGTTCTCATAACCTATAAAGGAGGCATGTAAAATTTTGTAAAATAGCACATATATTTGTAATTTACATATAGTTTGAGTTATAAATGAAAAAATTACCTCTATTTTTATACACATACACATGTTGCATAGCTTTTACAAAGGTTATTTTAAATGGATAATTGTAAGTAAAATTTTATACAGTTTTAGACCACCATTATAAATCATGTTCTGACTATCATATGTAATGAATTTCCATAAACTTGGAGGATGAGAAGACTCCTTCCCCAAGTCTATATAAATAAATTTAACCTAACTTGGATTTTTTTTTGAGAATTTTTGAATATAGGAGTAACATCAATTTTGAACATCAATAAATGTGTTTGTGTATTTTCTTTTCATTTTCTATGTAATTAGTTGTTACTTTATTTGGTTATATGTTTCAATAAATATTTAGTGTTTAAAATCTATGAATGGATTCTTGATTTTTTTATTGATGTACTAAACTATAGATTACAACAAATTTTGAAATATTGGTAAATATATTGGTTAAGATAGTCAAGTTAAAATTGATTCATAATTTTGATTATACATGAGTGCTTTATTGGATGTAGTTTTATATGTGTGTGTAATAGTTGACTCAGATCCAAGCCATAATCTCTTGATTAAGGGTGTGTAATAGCTATTCTAAAAGTAACAACCTTTATCTAAAGCCTATGAATTTATTGCATCTTTATCTCTTTATACTTCTTATCCGTGTCTGACTGTGTGTGTGAAATTATTACTAACAACAAGTATAGGTTCTGAGAGCACTTATCATTTTAGAAACAAGCTAGGAAAGTGATTCCTAAAAACCATAGAAACTTTTTTTTCTACCTTACCTTTCCCTCCTTTTTTTGAGTTTATTTTTGATACCTACCCACTCTAAATTAGCAACTAGCCTCCCATCCAACACACGTAGAGATTCACTACCTTTTAGGAACCACACCTCCATATAGAAAACCTTATTAATAACTTACATTCCATATAAGCTATTCTATCAATAGGTTATAATTGACTACATACCTACAAATCATGTCCTATAGTGGAGTTTACCTCCATTAAGATCCTAAAATGTTAGAAGATACCTCATTAAGGATGTGGTGTGCACAAAACTCTCAACAACAGGTGGGGGTACATATTTAAACATCATATAGACAAGGTATGTGAATTCATTCAATGGTTACTATTTCTCATGCAATCAATATGGACAAAGAGTTGTGTATTGCTTACATCATGCCAGAATCAATTCTTCATAGAGGAATAAAATGAATACTCATATCTATAGTATAAGAATAATTCTATGTATTAGTGTAATCAAAGAGGATAGAATTAAAAGATGAATCATATGAGGAAGATCAGTCAAAATAAAAGGGTATACAATCATATGACTAAGAAGTGGATCAAGAATTTAAACCTTGTGGACAAGGTGAAGGAGGAACAAAAAACAAAAGGAGAATAATCTATGGTATTTCAGACTACCTTTCACATCTAAGATAAAGACATGAAATGGTATATAGATAGTGGTTTCTAAAGCCACATGATAGGGGATAAGAGAAAGTTTGCCTTATTAAAGAGCTATATGAATAGTGAGATTTGGAGATAACACAACCTCCAATATGGTTGGCAAGGGTATCTTGAGTTTGGACAATAGGAAGCCCAGGACATATAATGTGTTGTATTCAGAAGGTGTGAAACATAACCTAATTAGTGTAGGTCAAATGTGTAACCAATAACACACACTAATCTTTCATGATAGAGGGTGTGATATAAGAAGAGCCAAATTAGGAAGTCTAATTGTCAATGCTAAGAGGACTGATAACAATCTATATGTATTTAATGAGATCAAGAAGGAGAGATTATTTATGATTAATATGGATTAAAGTTAGCTATGGCATAGAAGCTTATTCCACTTAAAATTTAACAAACTACTCAATATAATATCTAAGAAGTCTTTGAATAACATGCCTAAAATCACCAAACCTACAAACACACTTTACAAGGCATGTCAACATGGTAAGCATATACTAAAAGAAGGTTCAAGTCTAATGAGTACTATACTACAAGACTCTTGGATTTACTACACACTAATATTTGTGGTCTTAATAGAATCTAAAGTATTCAAGGAGATATATACTTCATGTTACTCATAGATGACTACACAAGAATGACTTGTGTAGTATTCTTAAGATAAAAGTTAGAATCTCTTAACAAGTTCAAGGCATTCAAGGCTCTTTTTCATAATGAGAAGAATGCTAAGATCAAGTGCCTAAGATTTGATAGAGGAGGATATTTTTGGTCCAATTAATTTTATGACTTATATGACGTCCATAGGATAAGGAGACAGTTCTCAATAGCTAGAACACCTTAGTAAAATGGGGTAGTGGAAATAAATAAATGGATAGTTTAAGAGATGGTAAAAACTATGATAAATGAGTTAAGGTTAGTTGATGGATACTGGAGAGAGTTAGTGATCACTGTAGTCTACATTATGAATAGAGAATGTATAAGGACTAATGGTAATAATGCCCCTTATGAACTATGGAAAGGCATACCTACTAATGTGGAACACCTTAGAGTGTTTGTAATCAAATTATTCATCAAAAGAGATGAGGAATACTTAGGTAAGTTTGATTCTAGGTCTGATGAAGGTATATTCATGGGATATTCATTAGTGAGCTCAATCTATATGTACTATAATACAATGTTCCAGAAGATAATAGAAATCACCAATATGAAGGTTGATGAGACAAGTTCTAAGAAGTCACACTCATAGTCAAAGGATATATCAGAGAATCTAGACTTCAAGAATGAATAAAAACCAATAGAGATAGATGATGAAGAAGAAGTTGAGTAAATATAAGACACAAAATTCACCTCAAGAAAAATTTAAAGAGATCATCCTGAATCACAAATCATTAGTAATAAGGATGCAGGTTTGTAAAAAAGAATAAGAATGGTAAGTAACCTAAATCAAGAGAATATTACTCTATTGTCTAAGATTAAACCTAATAACCTTGTACAAGAAAGTAAAGATAATTTTTAGATAGGTGTTATTAATGAGGAGTTAGACCAAATAGAAAATAGTGAGACTTGGAAACTAGTTCTTAGGCCTAAATATAAAAATGTTATTGGCACAAAATGGGCATTTAGAAACAAGTTGAATGAAGATATGGGATGTTTCAAAGGGCCTTCCTGAGGCGATATGCATTGATTCCCCAAGGGGTACCTAGACACAAATCTTAGAATATGAGGGGATTCCTTTTAGGTGTAGGAAGTGTTACCAGACGGGACATTTGGCTGCCCATTGTGGTGCTGGGAAAAACAATCCCAGACGTTCACCTTCTTGGTGGCCAAAGGATTTATCTGAACATAGCACAGACAAACTACCTTTGGAGACAACAACAGATTCCGAGACCAAGAATGAGGAAAGGGTGCAATCCGAATCGGAAGATGAAGAGGATTCACTAGAGAATCAATCAAATGAAGCCTCTGAGGAGGCTGTAGTTAATAATACAGCTGAGCCTGAGGAGGGGATGGTGATCTCATCCCCTATTCTGGAGGATCTTTCAAAGAGCCAGACTGTGTTAGACTGTCACAAGGAGTTTATGCCTATTGGTGGCCAAAGATCTTTGTCTTCTGAGGCATGGGTTGCTGAGGCAGCTAAGGTTGAAGATGGCTAGACTGTAGTCAAAAGAAAGAAGTCTAAGCCTTTGGTCCCTCCTCTTGGAATGAATCTTTGGTCATGCAAAAAGAAAAATCTGAATTTAAAAGATTCTTCCAAAGTTCCTTTCTACTGATTGGTTTTTGGGGGCAGTAAACCGGTCATTTTTTTGGTTTGCTGGTTACGGATCTAGAAGCTTTGTTTTCTTTCATATCAGTGTTTTGACAACTATTTTTTCATGTTCTTATCTTTTGGTTACAGGTCCATGTAAAACTTGGTTTTGGCTCTTTTTTGTTATCAGGTTCTTGTGTTAACCTGGTTGTGCTTTATTGTTTATCTTCTCCTTGTTCAGGGTTTCGGGGTCCCTTCAAAACCTATTTTTACCATAATCTAAAACAAGTTGAATGAAGATGGAGAAGTCATTAGGAACACAGCTATATTGGTATGCAATGGGTTTGCACAAGTTAAAGGGGTAGACTTTGAGGATACCTTTGATCTAGTAGCAAGATTGGAGGCTATCAAATTATTTCTAACGTATGTAGGGTTTAAAGGATTCAATGTGTATCAAATGGATGTCAAATATACTTTTATGAATGGGAACTTGGAAGATGAGGTGTACATAAAGAAAATTGAGGGTTTCTCATTATCAGGTAATAAATACTATGTTTGTATATTGAAAAAGGCTCTTTAAGGTATAAATCAAGATCTTAGAGATTGGTATGATAGATTAGGCAAGTATATATTTGACTAAGGATTCAAAAGAGGAATTGTAGATAACAATATATACATAAAGACAAAAGATAACCATTAGTTGATAGTAGTTATCTATGTGGATGACATCATCTTTGGTGGAAATAATGAGAATATGACTAAGGCATTTTTATATGTGATGAATAAGGAGTTTTAGATGTCCATGTAAGGACATCTATCATCATTTCTTGGGTTACAAATCATTCAATCTAAAAAAGGTATATTCATTTCACAAGCTAAGTACATAAGATAGATGTTTAATAAGTTTGAGATGGAATATTACAAGGTAGTTAGTACACATATGATCACAAGGTGTAGGTTAATAAATGAATATGAGTCTTAAAATTAAAATCAAACATCATATAGATTAATTATTGGAAGTTTATTATAAACTACTTCCTCTAGACCTGACATCACATAAGCAATAGGCCTTGTGGGAAGATTTCAAGAAGACCCAAAGGAAAATAATTTTCAAGCAATGAAAAGGATACTTAGGTATCTCAAGGGGACTATGGAGTTTTGCTTATGGTATCCTAGGATTTAATAATTTAACTTAATAACCTATATAGATGTAGACTAGGTAGGGAGTATAGATGATATGAAGAGCACATGTGGAGGAGCTTTCTTCTTAAGACAATGCCTAGTATCATGGACAAGAAAAAAGAAAACATCTATGGCATTATATAATTTTTAGGATAAATAAATTTCAATATATTCATGTTTCACTAAAGTTATATGGATGAGACAAACCTTAAAAGACTACAAGGTGGAGTATGATAGTCATAGATCTATCTATTATGATAGTATAAGTGACATAAGTGTCTCAAAGAATCCTATCATATACTCAAAGACTAAGAACATTATCATTAGGTATCATTTATAATATATTAGGTAAGTGAACAAATTATTGAACTTGAATATGTTTCTTCAAAGGACTGGACTATAGATAGTTTGACCAAGCCATTGACAAAAGCAACATTTGAACATATAAGATAGGAATTGGGTGTATTTCTTACACCTATCAGTCATTAAGTAAGTAATGTTCTTATGAGGAGATAATTATGTGGTTAATTATCTCTAAGATCAACTGAGTATTACCAAGAAGGTACACATGGAGTTAAGGGGATCATGTGTGTATGATGTTTTATAGGATCATAATTATATGTGTTGAGTTTTTGGTTACAAGAGTTGTGATCTAAGAAGTTACGAGTACATATTTATCATTTATGTAAAATGGGGAGAAATTTTATAATGAGGTATAAGTTTCCCATTGAGATAATATTCTAAGAATGGTTTCCATCAATGACAAAGTGAGAGATTGTTGAGTATCATCATCGATGTCAAAAATGCATCTTGTGAAGGTTGATGTCAAAAGAGACTAAGGTTGATAGAGTGTTTTCATCAGAGATAATTTTAAGACAATAAATAATTTTAATGAAAGAGATAATTTTAAGGAAAGAGATAATTTGAAGGAAACTAATGTATTATGGTTGTATGAAGGTACATGTCATTGATGTCAAAGTGCATAGGAAGCTAGTCATGAGCCTAGTCATAAGATGAAGAGGTATGTGCATGAAAATGAATGAAAATAGGCATGTTAACATTTTATGTCACTATTTGAACATGTATTAAAGGCATTTAATCATTAATGAGAGTCTTAGGATGAACCTACAAGGGTAGGACCTTTGCTCTAGGTCTGCACTTAGACCAGTCTTAAACCCTACCTAGCCTAATGAGGTATGAATATTATATTTAAAGGAAATTATGAATATTTAAGAATGGAAAGAGGCGAGATAAGTTTTTTTAGGAATTTTCACAAATTTTGAGGTTATGGTTTGAATTAAATTTCATGAATCAATGTTTTAGGCTTTCTCAAGTTCACATAATAAGGTCTCAAGACTTGAGAAGAACTTTCAAACATTCAGTGGCATGTGTAACATCTTCATGGGAACATAATATATTAAGGGGAGAAGGTAAATGGTATTAGATAAGATATCTAGGCATTAGTTTTGGATTCAAGGGGTAGTCTTTTATGAAAAATTGTTAACATCAAAACATGTGTTAAAACTCCCTCATACCCTAATAAAGACCTGATACAAAAGATATTGATCAAATAAAATAAAAATTAATTAAATTTCATATAAAATCTACTTTATCATGTATTAAACTCCCCCAAGTGCCCCCACATGCTTGTAGTTAGTCAGATGAGAGAGAAAATGCATAGATATAAGTTTATTTATCAAGAAATTATTATAGCACTAAAAAGTTATATTGGTCAAAAAAATAAAATGGATGGTAGAATTATATAGAGACTCATTTTACATTTCCATGATGATTTTTGGATATGTTATATCCTTCATGTTTCCTAATTTGGTCATCCAAGTTAGATAGTCATAGATAGACCTAATTGTGTGAATAGTGCAAAACCTGAGAAGAGATGAGAAGATAGATATGAGGGGTCTAAGCATGTCATATTGATGAAAAAAATGCATGAAGAGTTTATTTAATAATTTTAAGTCATCTTAATTCTTGGAATAAGTTTTGTAGGTCGATGGATATTGTGAAAAAGTTGCTCACAAAATGACCTATCTGGTTTGAATAAGACGGTGTGATATAAGGTCAAGAAATTGGTCTACAAGATCAATATTTTCCATTAGACCTTATGGATTTTATATCTAATCATGTTATATATATATATATATATATATATATATATATATATATATATATATATATATATATATATATATATATAATATGATCATTTACATACATAAATAGTCATTAAAAGTGTCTACATAGGTATTGGATGTCTAATTCACCACGACTAATTTTTGAGTTAAATGGGTAGTTTTGAGTGAGTGAGTTGCAAAGATGTTCTAAGCCTTTATCTCTTATGTGAAAGTGTTTCAAGTGTTTTGTGATGAAACTAAGGTCATGGAAAACCTATCTAATTGTTTCATTTTTTATTGTTTAGAATATTAATGGTGTTTTAAGTTTCATTTTTTCAAGATAGACTTTTGAGGTACATAGGCCTAATGGGGCAGTTTGTCCTAAAAGAGATTTCATGATATTAATGAAAGATAAAGGTCTAAATATGCATGGATGAGGTTATTATAGGTCATTTAATAAGCTATTTAATGGTTTTTTATTGTTTTATAGAGTTATATAATATGATCATTTACATACATAAATAGTCATTAAAAGTGTCTACATAGGTATTGGATGTGTAATTCACCATGACTAATTTTTGAGGTAAATTGGTAGTTTTGAGTGAGTGAGTTGCAAACATGTTCTAAGCCTTTATCTCTTATGTGAAAGTTTTCCAAGAGTTTGGTGATGAAACTAAGGTCATGGAAAACCTATCTAATTGTTTCATTTTTTATTGTTTAGAATATTAATGGTGTTTTAAGTTTCATTTTTTCAAGATAGACTTTTGAGGTACATAGGCCTAATGGCGCAGTTTGTCTTAAAAGAGATTCATGATATTAACAAAATATAAAGGTCTAAATATGCATGGATAAGGTTATTATAGGTCATTTAATAAGTGATTTAATGGTTTTTTTATTGTTTTATAGAGTCATATTGGCCTAAAATATCAAATTTTGGCTCTAAGAGGATACACCTAATGTAATTAGGTCTCCATAAGACCTAAAAGTGAAATGAGGCCTAATTGAGTTATTGAAAACCAAAAGGGATTAAAATTACATTTAAATAATTTTCATAATAGTTTATAATATCTATTTTATGGCTGACTTAAGAGGTTGAATTTTTTTACTAAGGGGTGTGTGACCATGAGTCTAGTATATATGCAAGGTAGTTTAGGTTTATTTTGATGTAAGCAATTGAATCAAATAAAATATTGCTTGGTAGAGCAAAACGATGTCTTAAAATGAGACCATAATAGTAGATTAGAGGTGTGGTTATAAAAATTCATGAGGTGTCTAATTTGGTGTTGAGTAACTTAGGGATTTGGTGCTTCCTTGCAAGTAGGTGCTTGTTAAATTCAAATCAAGTGGGTGGTTGACTTCGTTGTGGTTGGTGATCCAATTTGAGTTGGTGTTCAACATAATTTAATTTTTTATTTGATAGGAATTTATTCCATTTTTATCTATAATAGTGTTATTTCTTCCCCTTGAGGTTTTCCTAATCATATACATGTGTTCTTGTGTTATGCTCATATGAATGGTTCTTTATGCATTGATATATCATGGTGTTTCTTTTATAGTTTATGAATGATTAAATATAGTTGAAATAATTGTTTTTATACATTTATTCCCCCCCACTATCTTAGTGATTATGCTTCCAACACATATTATGATCTAATTGATGACAACTTATTAGCATGTTGGTTTTATTCCCTTGTGATTGATTTTGTGTCAAAAGCCTCAAAATCCTTAATTAGGCCTACTCTATGCTTGTAGGACTTCAACAATGTGTTCTTGGATGCACTAAAATATCCCCAAATTAGATATTAGATAAAAAGTATAAAACTATAAAAAAACTCACACTAAAAAATAATACTTTTAATCCATTTAAATATAAATTTTTATGATGTTTTCTAGACATACTCATAAACATAAAATTCACACTCACACTTATAGTCAAATCCATCACAAAACTGGACAACTAGTCAACATAGAATTTGGAAATTTTATCACATAAACCCTTGACAACTCCTTTAATCTATAAAATCTTATTTAATAACTGATAAGGACTTTTATAACATAAAAATATAAATACTAAAAACAACTTTGAAATATGAAAAATAATACATCAATACACCACACCAAAATTTCAAACTACACAACATTGCCAACACTATTTTACCCTTCTTTGAAGGTTGACTCTTCACAAATATTAAAATTGATATATAAGGGTAAATGGGAATAAATGGTAATAATTTATAACATTATAAAATTGAGATATTATAGAAACACACTTCACATAATAAATACCCACAAGTCTCCACACAACTTCAATGGAGATCCTACAAACACCACACACTAGATCTGTAACTCTAATGCACAATCACATAATGCTGAAGATAATATTATGGAAAAAAAACAATAAATAAACTCTTCAATTGACACTTCTAAATTTTTATACATATTCAAATGAGATTTTGAACACAACCACACTTTACACACTAGAACTATGTGACTTTGAGTCTCCTTAAAATCATGTTCGTAACCTCTAAGCGAGGTTGTCCTACTAAATAAAAGGGGTTATGTCATATGATTCAATAAATAAATGGGGTTTAATCCAAATATCTAAATCATCAATTGATTTTTGTCCAAAGAAGATGAATAATGAACACAAGTTCAAAATTACAAAATAGGGGGTTATACAAAGATGATATTAATAAAGAGAGAGCTCTTTATATATAAAATTTATAAAAAAATAAGGAGAGGAGAGAGATAATATGAAGAGAAAGAGAAAATGGTTCCACATTCCCATGTGGTAATATAAACCCATGTGAATATTTGTCTTGTTGTGAAAGTTAGTCAAAAAGAAAGAGACAAGATTAGTCACCCATGTGACTCCAAATTTGGTGTACCACCTACACACATGTGAGCACTAGTGTGATTATTGTCCTCATATGTCAATGGTCAAAATGTGGATCTCATGATCAAATCCCAATATGTATTTGTCTCCCACCTTCTATGTGACACCAAAAAGGACATCTTACTCACACATGTGAGAGAAAATATAGAATAATAAACCCCTTATCTTCTTCCCCATGTGCACATGAGATTCCAAGACAAGTCTTCAATCACTTTTGACTAATTGGAAGACAATAAAACCATAGAGCCACCCATAAATTAGTCCCATAGATCACACATGTGACTCATTCCAAAGGAATTCACATGACAATTCAATATTTCCTCGTATAATTATGCCCCACTTTCTTTCACATCAACTTTAGCACTTGTGAGATCCCCTATGGGACATGCCACATCATCCATAACCACCTAATCTATTACATAATTACTTAAATCACTTGCCACATCATCATAAATAGAGATAGTGAATAGTACATCTAAATAGTACTTATGAATAATAACTAGTGAATAATGGCCTCACTTTTAATAGAAAGAAATTTATGAGATCTTTAAGATATTTTGAACACAATGCTACTAAATAAATACCCTTTCTACAATGTTGGCACTCTGCAAAAAAGTTGGAGCTTCCAAGAATATTGGAAGGCTATAAAAAAGAGACATTAAAATATTCCCCACTCAAAGATTGCTTGTCTTCAAGCAATCACAACTTAATCTTCTTTGACTAGTCCCAGAACCCACACTAATATTCCTTTTATATCACCCAACTTAGCCCATGGGAATAAGATAGGATAGTGGTCTTCTACAATTAGGATAGTGGTCTTATCCTTAAACCTCTTTGTGATGTAGTTTCTCCACCATGTATTTGCTGCACTACTCTGTTAATAACTAGAATTGAAATCCCTATGCCAAGGTATTATATATCAATATTTCTTTTCATCTAAACTAAAAAATTTTCATCTACACCACATGCTTGGGCTACCATATGCATTAGTAGCTCTAGTTTGCACTTGGTGATTTCAAAATACTCACTCTCCATACCTAAAACAACATATACTTGAGATGATATTAAATTCAGCTACTTTATTTCTATATTTGGCTTCTCAAATATTTCCTCTTCATTCTTCCCACTCTTGTGGATAATATGCATTTATTATTGGGACTTCTCTTTTTTAACAACTTTCTCTTTTGAGGGCAAATTCAAAACTTGTAGTTCTTTAGGCCCTTTAGCAAAATATGCAAGGTGACTTTTCTCATCATCCAACAACTCCACAACATTCATGGTTGTTGTACCATTGTGTACACTTACATGCACAACCTCCATGTCTAAAGTTGGTAACTCAAAGCTTGCATATTTATTTAGGTATTCTTCCATCCATACTTCATTTTCTTTAGAAGGAATTTTGGAATGTTCTTCCTCTTATGAAGTAGATTCCTCCATGGCCTACTCAGTAACTAATTTTAGATCTAAATCTTCTTGATAATGTATCCAAAGTTGAGATGTTGATCCATTAATACCATGATTTCTTGCATTATTATTATGGACCATCATTTGATCAAGCATATGAGTAATTTGATATTGTGTTTGAGCCATTTACTAAGCCATTTATTGACTTTATTGAGCCATTTGAAGTTTTGCCTGATAAAAATAATTCATCATATATGCTATATTGGATAGCTCTATTATGATTTCAACCATTTAAAAAAAACCTCCTTGTCACTTGGAAGCATCAAAATCACAAGACCAATAGGTTGGCAAGATCACCATCTCTGATACCACTGAAATATCCCCAAATGGGATATTAGCTAAAATGACTCAAACTATAACAAACTCACACTAAACACTAAGGTTATGACCCAATTAGAATATCACTTTTTATTATATTTTCTAGACACACTCATAAACACAAAATTCACACTCACACTTATAGTTAAATCTAAAAATAGACTTAAATCTATCACAAAAGTGGACAAACTAGTCAACCTAAAATTTGGCAATTTTGGCACATAAACCTTTGACAATTCCTTTAATCTATAAAATTATATTTATTAAATTATAAGTACTATTATAACATAAAAATATAAATAACAACAACTATGAAATTTTAAAACTACTACATCAATACACCACAACAAAATGCAAACTACACAACATTGCTAACACTATTTTACGTTGATTTGAAGGGTGAATCTCCACAAATATTAAAACTTATATAGAAGGGAAAATGGAAATAAATTGTAATAATTTATAATAATAGGAAACTGAGATAAAACAAAAACACACTTCACATAATAAATACCCACAAGTCTCCACACAACTTCAATGGAGATCCTACAAACAACACATAATAGATTTGCAACTTTGATGCACAACCACATAATGTTGAAGATTATATTATGGAAAAATAAAAAATATAGAATATATTATATATAAAATTATAAATATTAATACATCATCAAATTATATGTTACACACAACCACACTTTACATATTAGAACACTTTAACTTTGAGTCTCTTTGTAATCATGTTCACAACCTCTGAGTGAGATTGTCCTACTAAATCAAAGGGATTTTTTCCTAGGATTCAAGATATCAATGGGGTTTCATCCAAATATCTGAATCTTTAATGGTTTTTCATCCAAGGAAGATTAATAATGAACACAAGTTCAAACTTAAAAAATGGGGGGTTATATAAAGATGATCTTACAAAGGAGAGAGCTCTCTCTATATAGAATTTAAAAGAAGAGAGGGGACGAGAAAAAGAAAATGGTGGAACATTGCAATGTGGGCATAAGAACCCATGTGAAGAGTTTTATTATCGTGCAAGTTAGTCAAAAATTAAGATACAAGATTAGTCACCCAAGTGACTCCAAATTTGGCACCCCACCTCCAGACATATGAGAAATAGTGTGATTATTGTCCTCATATGCCAATTGTCAAAAGGTGAATCTCATGATCAAATCCTAATTTTTTTTGTCTCCCACCTTCCATAGATGCTATTTTTATACACCCTTGTGATTTAACTTGATGCATTGTCACCTCACCCATTTAATTTTACCACATAGGTTAATTAAACCTAATTACCATGATTAAATAGTAATTAACCATATTTCTACCATCCTTAATCATAAAAATCCCCAAAAAAAAATTTCCCAACCTCCCAACCATCCTCTTAACCACTTACCCTCATCAAAAACCCATGCAATGTTTCATTCACTTTGTTTGGCACATGGTTTAAAGTAGCCCTAGCCAACTTTTTACCAAATCAGTTTAATCAACGTCGATACTCTGCAATCAATGCTGATTCTCTTAGATCAACATCAATCCATATATATGCAATAGACCTCCATGGCTCAAGAGGAAGGTGACTATGCTTTTAGACTATGTAACTCTATCAAAATTCCATTGAGACCTATGTATGAACTTCATCAATAATCTACCATCTTGTAAAACCTTTGTTTGCAATCTTGTCAAAGGATTCTTAAAGGTTTCTTTAACTCTTTTTGTCTAAGTCTATTTTTAACTATTAAAAGCTAAGTTTTGAACTTCAATTTATTGACATTTTGAATATACAATTTTCTATGTTTGTCTATCACTAATTTGCATTCAATTTTTATTATTTTATCAATAATATAGGTCATTATTATAGTCTAGTTTTTAAGTTTAGCATTTTGCACAAAATCAATGTTGATCCATCTGAATCGATGTCAATCCTGTAGGATTGACATTGATCCCTGATAAAACTTTAAAACATTCTTACAATCTATTTTCATAGCATTTTTAGTCTTAAAATATATCAAAAACTTGCATTCTATTTTCTAGAAAAATATCTTTTAATTATAAATGACTCTGCTTGGATTAACACATGACATTGTTAGCATATTTTATCTCCCTATTGTCACATAACATTTTTTATTGATCAAAGTTACATTGCATTTGAGTTAGGTCTTTTTACTATGGTTTTTACACCTGATTAGTATATCATTGATGAATATTTAGCTATAATTTAGGAAAATGTTGATATTACAACTGAATTCTGGGATAATTACTTTGATCAAATTAATCTTGCTATAGATTAAGTTATCTTTGGAATTATCTATTTTCATCCTATCCATATATATCTTTGTAATTTCATGTTTATTTATAAACTTGAATGTTGAATGTGGGCTGACATCCACTTAAAGAAGCATATTGCTTCTTGGGACTAGTTTCTTACCAAGCAACTCATTTTTTATTAATCCATTTTCTTTGAGTTAAGGTGATTTATAGGTCATTCCTCCTCAACCAAAGAGGAGTTCTCATAACCTTGATCAATGGTGCATAACTAGCCTTCATCACTAGGTAACTCCAAACCCTCCATTTACTTTATTTTAAGTAGCTAAGTAGTCCACATTTGAAAAGGAAAATACTAAAAAAATTTGGCATGTCAATGGGACCCTTAAGGTCTCATTTTTCTTGTTAAAAATTCAAATTTTGAATTTTGGTCTCTTTCCCTTTCTTTATTTATTGCATTCTTCCAAAAAAGAATTAAATTTGCATTTTTCCTTTTTAAGGTTAAAATACATTGCATTCATCTTTCTTTCTTAGGTTCTTTCACATAGAATAATTTAGGCAACAATCTATCATAGTCATCACTTTATCCACACACAAACTAAATAATAATATCAATTAACACATCTAAAAACCTGACCTAAGGAAATTGATGGGGATTTCATCACCTTATAGCAACCTTTTTCTTGACTATCCTACTTGGATTTCACCATCAAGGAGAGGACCAACTTAGTTCTATGGCTGAGTATAATCTCTAGACCATTGGTATATTTTGGCTAAGCACACACACTAGCTATGGGATTGTAATGTGAGGGGAGCAAGCCCCAAATATCAAGCCACATACTGATACCAATATAGATTTATTTTGAGCACAAAAATAAAATCACCTGAAACCATCCTTAGATTAACATTTATTAGGACCCTTATTATCCTTTTTCATTTTTTTTTTCACATCTTAAAGTTAAAATAAATTAAAAAAATTTGGAATGATTTTAGATTATGTATCTTTTCATCCACATTTAAAGGTGAGATAATTCAAAAACAATTATTGTTTTATTCTTGTTTTTATTTTCTATCTCATAGTTTTAACTAGGCAACAATCAAAGAAAGAATCTGAGGAGGGTGTTACATCCTCTCCTGTGGAACATACACCTATTCCTTCCTCTACCCCTAAATATTTTGAGAATCCTATGTTCCCACACTTTTATCCTCAAGGAGATCCTTCCTTTATGGAAATATTGGACAATAACCCCATTTTTCGTAATTAATATGTTAATAGTCAAGTAATACATATTTATCCTTCCCCCCATACCCAAGATCCTTGATATAAATATAGTATGCCTTTTGAGGAAACTGAGAAAACTAAATAATTCACCACAACCATGATAACCTTTTCCACTAAATCTCTTCCATCTAGTTCTAATACATAGGTGATGCAATCTCTAGGAAACCAACCACTTATAGTATCTACCAACTTTCCAACCCCCATTACTCAAGTTAAAAATACCACTCAACCTATATACACTATTCCTCTTCAAATGTTAGTAGTATCAATCCTTGTAAGTCTCCCACCCATCAGAATGACTCTAACATACAGTTCTCAAGCTTTACCTCACACACAACAAATCTCACATATACAACAAATCCTTTTAACACAACCTCCCCAATAATATGTCTCTTTGGATACCCAGTACATAGCTTCATCACAACCATAGATAACCACTTACTTCTAGCCTTTTATTCATTAGAATATTCCACTAAAAATTCTATAATATGTGATGGCATCTCAACCCATTAGTTGGACATCCTTCCTCATAACCCTTGTATGTTCCTTTACCAAATTATCAAACCCTTTAACAAGGTGACTTAGGGAATGTTCCTTAGATTAACACCCAATTAGACTTCATAAACATCCTCATGAATAGGATGGCTAGTTTGGAAGCCTCTACCTCTAGACATAATACAATACTCACATATGAACAAATTTTTAATGAGCCAATCCATCCCTCTATCCCTATTTGACCATATTCCTCATAATGGGAGATTCTTACATTTACTAAATTCAAAAATAAAGAAAATCCCTAACAACACCTTAGAGCCTTTTGACACACGTGCTATCTTATAGCACATGATGATGCCTTCCTACTTAGAATATTTGGCATATCATTAATAGGATCTGCATTGGATTGGTACAATTCCATTCCCCAACATTCTCTTTTTTCCTTTGGACAGTTGGCCCAAATTTTCTTGGAATACTTCTCGATCAATATTTCTTGAAAAGTGACTATCATGGATCTTTACGCTATTAGATAGTTTGATGATAAATCCATATTAGACTTTGTGGCTCAATGTCATAACTTAATCAACCAACTAACTTTTTCCTTAACACAAATAGAATTAATTTAATTGTTCTCATGTTCTTATGCAAAGCATATATCATCCATGTTACAAATTCAACTTTTAGGACTTTTGACAAAGCCTTTACCATGGCCTATAAACTTAAAATCCATGGCATTGAAGAGGGAAAAGTTAATTTACGTAATAAAAATTCAACTTTGACCCCTCCAAAATCAATAAAAGTAATCCTAAACCAAAATGGGCAACAAATGTAGTTGCTATAAAAACTTCTTCCCCTCCATCATCCAACTAATCAGGGTCTTTCGCTTCTTAAACATAGAAACCCAGGGGCCTTAGTCATTTTACTCCTAAGAAATATAGCCCTATAAGAGAGACTTATACTTCGGTATTAGATAAACTCCTACAAAAAAATGTTATTGAACTCCCTCTGATTAGACCAATCGATGATATATGTCCAAAACCCACTTGGTATAAAGAAGATGAGTTTTATGCTTATCATAGGGTAATAGGACATGACATAGAACAATGCCAATCATTTAAATGATTAGTACAAAACCTCATTTACAAAGGGGATCTTCAATTGGATAATACAAATACTCCTCCTAACCAATATTTAGATATTTTCAAATAATCATTTCCAAACAATCCATCCACATCGAACACAGTCCAAGCTAAACCTGGAGAAATGAAAAATCAAGTCATCTACATGATTAGTATAATGCATGACCTATTATTACCTAAATAAGCTCCAGAGAAACCTTCAGTCTTAGATCTCCTTATGGGAGATAATTTTGATATGAGTCAACCTAAAATTATCAAAACAACTCATAAAACTACTATAGAGCTCCTTGATCTCATTAAATGAGATTGGTCATGTAAACCATCTCCATCATCTTCTCACACGAAATCTCCTAAAGTGGAAAATAAAACTACTCCTCAAGATGTCAAAAATAAACATCTTGATAATTATAGAGTTGAACATCCAACCCCTTTGAAACCATCCTCTATCACAACACCTCCTTACCCCAAACATATTAAGGGAAAGGGTAAAGCTCAAATCCTTAATAACTAGGATAACTATCTTGGTATTTCATTGAAGAAAGCCTTAGCTCATCCTCACATTAAAGTTGATATTTGTCAAACATAAAAAGTCAAAAACCTTAGTCCAAGTCCCTCCTCTTTTCTTAACACATGAAATATTAAAGGATCTATCCCTTTTGTATCATCTCCATCATCTATTTTAGGTCCTCATCCATATTCTCAAGTACATGGGAATATATAGAGTCTCCCTCCATTATTAGCCACATCTCTATCTAGATATCTACCATCTTTTGATGGAGGACCATCAAAACAATTTGAGGAAAAAGTGATTAAGGTCATCCCTACCATAAATCCTAAATGACAAAACCTAATGAATAATAAATTGCCAAAGGAGATTTCATAACTTGTTATAAGACCACCAAATGACCCTCTAAAGGGATCTTATGCTATGATCTTTTTTGGGATATGAAACACCAAAAGCACATAATTGATTACCAAATACAAGCAACTTAATATGCAGAATTAACTAGAATCAACAAGTAACTAGAATCTAGAATTAACACAAGATATGAGAGACAATACACAACTTGTATTAAAACTCTTGCAGAAAAGAATACAATAAAGAAGATGCCACTTCTTCTCCACCACCTCTTCAGAGGCTTCCCACACCTCAAGTGAATAGTACCTCTCTCCTCAAAGCTCTCTCTCTTAGGTCCCAACACCCAACTCAAACACTGAGTTGGTGTTCACCTTATACCTGTGCTCCATGCACACCACAAGTGCTCCACGCACTCCACAAGTACTCAAACGTACTCTAAGTAGATCTCTCCTAAACCTGTAACAACCTACACCTCAATATACCTTACTTTTGGAAGGGTCTTCCTTGCCTTCCTCTTTGCTCTGAGTACACCCCTGTACTCCAAGTAGATCTCTCCTGATACTTCTCCCTGTTGTGTTTTTGTCCTCTCTAACTCTACACACCTGAAAATAAATCTAGTTCTGCACACCTGTGAACCTCAACCTTGCACACACATACACCTGCATATCAATGATCTTACTTACCATGTAGATCTCCTATAGAATCCATGCTCACCTGATGACCAAGATCATACACTCTTGAAGAACCCTGCTGATTCTCAAAACCAGTACCCACCTTGGTACTATGGCACTAGGAGGAACACACCATTGTTCACCTCACACACAAAAGGAGCTTATAATAATGCTCTCTTACTCTCTAGCACAAGTTTATAATACAACCATGAGTCTATTAAATATATCTCATCCAAACAATAATTAGACACCTAATACAATAATTAGATCCGCAGCTCTCAGTCTATAATTAGCTCTAAACATGCAAACACTGGGTTCGTCAACCAACTACCCATAATATATTCACAGTCAAACCACATAGGTGACCGACGTTAGTCCCTATCTACCTGGGGGTCACTGACGCCGGCCGATCTCTGACTGATGTCGGTTGCTCTCCTTCCTTATCCTGCTGACGTCGGTTGGCCTGACCGATGCTGGTGACTGTGACACTCCATAACCCTTCTGCAACCTCCTCCATGCCTGCATCAGTGAAGCTTTTAGCTCCATAACCTAACAATCTTAAGAAAATTATTAGATAAATCTCTCATTACACTACTAGATATATGACCCATTAACCTTCACCCTTAAAGACCTACTTGGTATAGAAATTGGGAAATATGTGAATATCATAGAGTACCTAGACATGATACAGAAAATTGCAATGCCCTTAAGGATATAATCCAAAAACTAGTCCAAGATGATGACTTATTAATTGATTATCTCAATGAGGAGACTCCTAAGCAAAAGGTCACTATTCCATCCATTCCACCCACCCATAATCTTTCTAATCCTATAAGCAATAAAGAGTCAATAGCCTCTTCAGACCCTCCATTATTACACATTGATGTCATCCATGGAGTCATTCACTCTCAAAATCAAAATCATAATAAAGGTAAGGTTTCAATTATAAGAACTTCTACCCCTAATATGCTTAAACCATATAAACAAAATCCTAAAGTTTCTATTACAAGAACTACCCCGATTGAATCCAAAGAGTTGGTACAAATCTCCATACTAAAATAACTCCACTAAATGCCTATAAAAATTTCATTATATGAACTTATTAAAAAATATCCACACCATCAACAATAAATGATAGAAGCTCTCCAAGCTATTGAAGTCTAGATATATTAGACTCAACCCTTGTTAGCATTCATAGGGTCCCTCTAAATGGTGTTGATCGTTAGTTTCACTGATTTCAAGGTTATTCCTTTATTGCCTGAAGATCAAGATTCTACCATTTTCGTCATAGCTCAAATAAATTTAACTAAAATTAAAAGAGTTATGATTGATAATGGGGTTAGTATCAACATTATTTCTTCATAAAATTTCCAATAATTACAACTACCAAAAACCATTATTTCCCAATCCTTAGCAATTCTCTGCACATTCAACGACACAGTAACACCCACAATAGGAATGGTTGTCCTTCCTATTTGCATAAGTCCTCACACTATCCATGAACTCTTTTATTTCATAGAGGGAACTTTTCAATATAAAATTTTATTAGGATGTCTTTGGATTCATGCGATGTGATTCATCCCCTCCACTATCCATCGATACCTTAATTTTGAACACGAAGGACATGCCTATACCATCCCCACTAATCTACTTCCCTTCAAATCATGTAACTTCACTTTTTTTACCAAATTATGTTATAATACTTGTTGACCATTTTTTTGTCATTTAGAGTAAAAAATGGGAACCCCCTCTTTTGTGCATAAGTCTTCAATCCATGTTTTGGCTAAAATTATTCATCAAGGTTCCCTTTCAGACTTGTTCCATGAAAAAACCAAGTGTTTACCTCATTTCATTTAATTAAATGTATTTCAGGTTTGTCAAGAGGCCTTACTTAAGGAACTTTATGAGTAAGTTATTTCCAAGGACTTAATTTAGTCTAAGTGGCTCAATAAGGCAAATAATTTCCTCAGAGGGCACTTTGAATATGTGTAGGGTAATTGCAAAAGTTTTGAAGGGTAAGTGTCTTCACAGAGGGCACTTGGTCAAGAAAGTGGACGATTTTCATTTTTCCAAAGGGTACTTTTGAGGTCAAATCACCCTTATAGAGGGAAATTTAAGTAAGCAAGGGATGAAAATAAAATCTTGAAGGGCACTTTCCCTTTAGGAAAAGCTAGTGCCCAAAGAAAGAATTCCTTTAAACATTTTTTTAGAAGGCAAGTTCAGGAAAAAAGGGTCAAAATAAAAGAGAGATAAACTATGAATTCCTTCAAACATTTTATCCAAAGGAATTTGGAAATAAAAGCCTAAAATCTTGAAGAAGAAATAAATGAGCAAGCAATAAAAGGAACCTAGGAGAAAAGAAAAGCCAACCCCAAAGGAACATTAGCTTAGGAAAAGACAAAGTGGAAAAGACAAAACTTAGAACTATTCCAGCTACTAATAAAGACAAAGGGTAGAATTAAGGACCAATCAGAACAAGACAAGTGGCATGAACAACTTATCAAAGTGAGTTAATACATTTGGGTGGAAATATCTACCAAAAACAAATAAATAGATTGGTTTTTAAACTATAGAGGAGAGCATCCCATGCTTTTCATGCTTCACCATTAATGCACATCTAGTTTCACCTAGCATTGAAGAGAGCATGGTCTAGCCATAACAATTTAGGGGTTGCTTTGTCAATTGTTAGGAGTATCCCATGCTTTTGTAGGCCCAAGATAGCAAGGGTGATGGCTTGGACATCTACAACATGGCTCTCCCATATATAGTTTGAAGAATATGGTAGTAACATGGTCTCTTGTCTTATAAGTGTTTGACTCTAACATGGGTCTCCTTTCCTTGTTCTATCATCATATTTCTCTATATAATTGTAACTTCTCATTTTGAGAGGATATATCTTAGCTTGTATGGTGAAACTTTATAGGAATTTACCTTGAATCAAGACATAAACATTCTACCTCTATTTGGGTTTACACTTTTGCATATGTTTATGGTTTTGATATTGTGTCATGTCATTTTAATTCATGCTTTCATAGTTTGAATCCAACATATCTAGTGTATTGTGAGCTCTTTATTTTAGGTCAACAAGAAGTGTCCATAACAGAGTACAAGTGCATGTGAACAAGCTGCTATAGTGTGTCTTAGAACACCTCTAGTGGTTCTTCCTCCATATATCTCCATAGGGCAACTTATTGAAATAATGATGTAGGAGAGTTTCTCATCTTAAATGATAGTACATGTTAGCTTGTCTTAGCATAAAGTGTATGTCAAATCTGAGTAGACCAACCATTTTGGTGCATCACCACTTTAGTTTAGGTTTTGATTTCTAGTATTTCTCTCCCTTTTCATCCCCCCCCATTGTTAGCAATAGGAAATCTAGGGCCTTAAGGTGCATCAAGGGGAGCTATCCACTAATCTAGAGATTCATCCCTCACATTGGCCACCCATAACAAGAGAGATGTCTCGATTGTGTTACATGGATGAAGAGAGTTGAACATCCCTTCACATGGTGCAATCCATTGCATCAATAGTTTTGAGCATGCCCGATGGGATAGTTTGTCCAAGGAGTTGAAGGATTTTTGGTGTGTTCTCTAACCAATCAGCCTTTGGAGGCTTTTCAATAAACATTAATGGTGACTCTGAGTTGAATCAACTAGTTAAGCAGTCTTGGTGCCATCAAGAAATCACATTTTGGTATGTATAATCCCATTATTGAGTATCATGGGCCTAGTGTTCCTTTATATAGTTTTGATCAAGATCACATTGTTTAGGGAATTGGCTCAGGTAACTCTCCTAGTTTCCCTTCACCTAGTCAATCTATGAGTGTGAGATAAATAATGCTAGAGATTGAGAAGTAAATGATGGAGATAAATAGATTAGATGAGCAGAATAAATATCAACAAGAGATTACCTACAAAGAAGAGTGCTTGTTTACGCAAGATCATGCCTTGTAGTTCATGTAGGAGGAAGTAGCATGATAGAGGAGTTCATCCCTTCAAGGCAATTAGCCTTGCTTTCCTTTCCCCATCCCAAAGCAACCTCCTTCTATTCAAAAGGAAAACCACTCTTATACACCAATCCTTTTTATCAAATAGGTCTTGCTAGCCAAAATAAGATGAGCCAATTTTCTATCCCATCTGATGCATTATCAACTCTTTCTCTTAATCCTTTGCATCTAGATTTTCAGCACCAAAGAGCATTAGAGAAACCTCCCATGGAAACTAGCCTTCTCAATTATTTTATCTGTGAATCCTCCTTTGAAGGAAATCGTCCTACGTCTCTTGGAAAACAATACATCTCTCTTCAAACAACTCTTCCTATGCATGAGTAGATCCTTCCTAGTCTTCCTCAACTTCCTTAAGTCTTTCAACATGATGCCAAGATCACAAGTTGGAGGAGGGCATATCATGAACCAATTTAGGGCTTTGTAAAAGATGAAGCTACTGCCTATTCTCAAGATAATAGTTCTAGTCCCAAGGTCATGAGTTTGAAATAAATAATGGAATTATGGGATAGGAAAGAGGAAGAGAGGTTTTTCCCTAAACCTTGAAGAAGATGAAGCTACTCCTACTCATCATAATGATGCATGTGATCTCCAAGAAAGGCTTTTCCAAAAGAATATATCCAAGTAAATTGCATAGTTGGAGTCTAGAATGAAGTCCCTCAGCCAAGTTGTGATGGATGATTTAGACCAAATAGAATATCCTATGTCTAAACATATCCCATATACACCCCTTTTAGATAGCTACCAAGCCACCACTGATGTGGATGAAGTGTTGTCCAAATGGAAGGAAGAGAATCATTTGATTATAGCTCGAGGTTTGCCTCCTCTTCTACATGAGTTTAATCATCAGCCTTGTGGCTGATCAAGAGGCCCTCTCAAGTGACAATGGAGAGGAGATCATCATATAAGCCCATTTTGAAGACATCATCAAAAATGGAGAATACATAGGTCATGCATACATGTAGATTTTTTAGCAATATGAAGATGAGGTTGACAAATTTTATTTTTCAATAATGGATGATGAGGAATATCAACATGGTGAGCTCTCTTCCCCTTTGTTTGATGAACTTCCTTTTTTACTTTGATGAGGATAGTGACCATGCCATGGGACCTGAGATGGAATAATTTTAGGAGCATGTCTTTGAACATCTAGAGACTCTTATTTTTGAGCAAGCAAAAGAGAGGTCTATTCATTTTGATATAAGCTTTGAAGATAAGAGCCTCAAGCAAGAAAGTGACATTCTATGGGATGAGCAAGTGGTTTGTGATCTCATTTCAGACACCACATTGGTCATCCTTCTTCAAGGAGACCATAATGAAGTAGAAGATTAATTTGACAAGCTCCTTAATGAAGTTGAAGGGAACAAGTTAGTCCATGGTGCATGTCAAGGGGGCAATGAGATAAATGAGGATTATGGTGATAAGCTATCAACCATTGACTTCTTGATGAAATACACTAGCATAAAGGGCTAGCATGAGGTAGTCTCCAAAGAGTAAAGTAAACACATATATGTTGGAGACATGTTTGACCCTGATTCACTCAAATATAAGCCAATAAAGGTGGTAGGAAAGAAGGGCAAGTCATGAAATCTCCATTCCATTTAGTCACTTGTCTGGCACCATAAGTTTTCTTACCATGAAGGAGACTTGAGAAGTTTTCCCTTTGATCTAGGAGGGAGGAAAATATATCTAGTTATTTGTACATAATAGTTTGCGTTTAGTTGCCTTTGTTTTCCCTAAGTGCTATTTACACAAGTGTAGTGTTTTCAACCTTTGTTACATGTTATTTTTCTTGGTTGTTTGAGGTAAAACTTTGATGGCTCTAGGGTCTTTACAAGGCTATTTTAACATGCTCATGATGCATTTTGACTCCATGTTCAATGAACTTTAAGGATATCAATCTTCCCAAGCATAGAAGGCATGCTTTTCCTATGAGTCACCAATTTGTTGACCATTTTTTGGTCATTTAGAGCAAAAAATGGGCACCCCTCTTTTCTGCATAAGTCTTCAATCCATGCTTTGGATAAAATCATTCATCAAAGTTCCCTATCAAACCTATTCCATGAAAAAACCAAGTGTTTACCTCATTTCATTTAACCAAGTGTATTTTGGGTTTGTCAAGAGGCCTTAGTTGAGGAAATTTATGAGTAAGTTCTTTCTAAGGACCTGATTTACTCTGAGTAGCTTGTAAAGGCAAGGAATTTCCTCAGAGGGTACTTAAACTATGTGTAGGGCAATCATAAAAGTTTTGAAGGGTAAGTGTCTTTGTGGAGGGCACTTGGTTAAGAAAGTGGACCATTTCCATTTTTTTGAAGCATAGTTTTGAGCTCAAATGGCCCTTGTAGAGGGAACTTTAATAAATCAATGGATGAAGATAAAATCTTGAAGGGCACTTGCCCTTTGAGAAAAGCCATTTTTAAAAGAAAGAATTCTTTTGGACATTTTCTCTAAAGGAAAGTTTGGGGAAAAAGGGTATAAACAAAAGAGAGATAAATGATGAATTCCATCAGACAAAATGTCTAAAGGAATTCATAAACAAAAGCTTGAAATCCTAAAGAACAAATGAATGAGCAAGCAAGAAAAGGAACCCAAGAGAAAAGAAAATCCAAGACCAAAAGAAAATTAGCCTGAGCAAAGACAAAGTGGAAAAGACAAAACTCAAAATTGTTCCAGATATTGACAAAGATAAAGGGTATAATTAATGACCAATCAAAACAAGACAAGTGGCATGAACAACTCAACAAAGGGAGTTAATGCATTTGGGTGGAAAATATCTACCAAAAACCAATAAATAGATTGGTTTTCAAACTATAGATGAGATAATCCCATGTTTTTCATGCTTCACCATTAATACACAACCAATTTTACCTAGCATTGAAGAGAGCATGGTCTAGTCACAACAACTTGGGGATGGTTTTGTCAATTTATAGGAGTATCCCATGCTTTTTAAAGCCTATGATAGCAAGAGTGGTAACTTGGACATCTACAACATGGCTTTCCCATATGTAGTTTGAAGAATAAAATAGTAGCATGGTTTCTTGTCTCAGAAGTGTTTGACTCTATCATGGGTCTCCTTTCCTTTTTCTATCAACATCTTGCTCTATATAATTATAAATTATCATTTTGAGATGATATCTCTCAACTTGTATGGTGAAGGCCTACAATAATTTACCTTGAATCAAGGCATAAACATTTTACCTTCATTTGGGTTTACACTTTTGCATATGTCTATGGTTTTGATCTTGTGTCATGTCATTTTCCTTCATGCTTTCATAATTTAAATCCAACATATATAGTGTATTACGAGCTCTTTCTTGCAAGTCAATAATAAGTGTCCATAGCAGAGTATAGGTGCATGTGAATATGCTATCATAGTGTGTATAAGAACAACTCTCATAGTTATTCCTCCCTATATCTCCATAAGGCCCCCTATTGAAATACTAATGCATGAGACTTTCTCATCTTGAATGATAGTGTATGTTAGCTTGTCTTGGTGTAAAGTGTGTGTCAAAGCCGATCAGACCAACCATTTTGGTGCATCACCACTTTAGTTTAGGTTTTTATTGCTATTATTTATCTCCCTTTTCATCCCCCCCCATTTTTAGCAATAGGAAATCCAAGGCCTCAAGGTGCATCAAGGGGAGCTAGCCCTTAATCTAGAGATTCATCCCTCACATTAGCCACCCACAACAAGAGGAATGTCTCCATTGTGTCACATGGATGAAGAGAGTTTAACCTCCCTTCAAATGGTTAAATACATCATGTCAACAATACCCTCATTAACACAACCCCATCTTCATCTTCTAATCAAGATTCAACTAGCATGACTATTCTTGCTTCAAAAATACCAACTCAGGAATCCATTGATTTCATGATACAACATATTTAAATAGGGGTATATTAGTTATTAACCCTTAACATATTAACCACTCCTAGGGAATATGGCCATCCTAACAAACAACCCATGTATTTACCCAACTTATGTGAGCTCATACCATTTGAACCACCTTTCTTATGCACCCACTTTATATATGGTAGAATCGATCAAACTATTCTATATTAGATTAAACAAAACATAGAGAGAAAATGAGATTGAGAATAGCAAAGCACTTATTCAACATGTTCAACCAAGCATGAAGGCCTATTAAATAGGAAAACAAATGAAATACCCATGAAGCATGAGACGGGTATAAGAAAACTAACCTACGTCAACTTGCATGAAATAGCAAAGACTGAACAAACAACTAACCACTTAACCAAAGTGGTTAAGGCAACTAACCAACATAAATTACCTTAGTAAATAACCTAAGGTAAATACAATAATATGATAACACCCTCCCTTAATGACTAAACCAGAAACAAGACCA
Source organism: Torreya grandis (assembly GCA_037957365.1). NCBI lineage: Eukaryota > Viridiplantae > Streptophyta > Pinopsida > Cupressales > Taxaceae > Torreya > Torreya grandis. The sequence goes on along the minus strand of JARHVA010004078.1, from coordinate 1,527,206 downwards.
AGTTTATCTCTGAATTTTATGAACTTGTCTATACCAAGTGGTTTGGTCATTATATCAGTTGGCTGCTCTATAGTGGGGCAATAGAAGAGACTATTGTCTTCATTTGTAACCAACTGTCAGATGTAATGATGGTGAACCTCAATGTGTTTGGTCTTGGCATGAAATAATGGATTCTTCACCATCTCCAAAACACTTTGGTTGTCACAAAAAATTGGAGTAGGCTTTGATGACTCAAACTGAAGATCCTCCAAAATTTTTTTTATCCACATGGTTTCACAACCTACACTAACCATAGATTTATACACTACTTCTATTGAAGATAATTCTACTGTAGTTTGTAGTTTACTCTACCATGAGAAAACTCCTAAACCAAAAGTGAAAACATACCCTATTGTAGATTTTCTTGAATCAACTAAACCTGCCCAATCAGAATCTAAATATCCTAAAAGTTCAAAATCTACAAACTTCTTATACAATATGCCAAAGTCAAGATTACCTTTGACATATCTTAATACTCATTTTTCAGCTAACTAATGGACTTCTTGTGGTTTAGACATGAAGTGAGATTAAAAAACTCACTGCAAAACAAATATCCGGTTTGGTGGTAGTGAGGTAAATGAGACTACCCACTAGCTGCCGATACACTGTTTCATTGACCAGAGGTGAATTAGTGTCTATTGAAATTTTAGCTCCTGCTTCCATAGGTGTGTGAGTTGGATTACAATCCATCATTCTAAACTTTTCTAGCAATGAATTGGCATACTTATTCTGTGACACAAATACAGTATTACCACTTTGCCAAAACTCAACACCTAAACAATATATCAGTAGTCCTATGTCTGTCATGTCAAAAGTATAACAAACATCATCTTTCATTTTCTAAATGAGACTAGTATTACTCCTTGTGATGGCTATATCATCAACATATATAATGAGAATCAAGATATCATCACTAGACACCTTTACATAGAGAGTTGGTTTCGAGTTACACCTTTTAAAACCTGACTCTTTAAGATATGAGTCTATTTTTGTATACTAGGCTCGAGGAGCCTGCTTAAGTCCATACAAAGACTTGATCAACCTGTAAACAAGATGTTCCTTACCAAAAACTTGAAAACCCTATGGCTGAACCATGTAGACTTCCTCCTCCAAATCTCCATTCAAGAAAGCACTCTTTACATCCATTTGGTGCACCTGCCATCCAAACTGAGCATCAATATCAATCATCAAATGAAAAGTTACCATCTTGGTGGTTGGAGAAAAAGTCTCCTCATAATCAACCCCTTCCTCTTGTGCATAACCTTTTGCAACAAGTTTGGCTTTGTGTTTGGCTAAGGAACCATCTGCTTTGTATTTTACCTTATAAATCCACTTATAACCAATGGATTTCTTTCCTAGTGGTAGTTCCATCAACTTCCAAGTCTTATTTTTCATCAAGGAAACATATTCCAATTGCATAATTGATTCCCACTCAGACTTCCCTTTGGCCTCTGAAAAAGAATTAGGCTCAAATACTTGTGAAACATTAGTTGTTAGAGAAATATTGACATGCTCACCTCTATTACCAAACTACTTTCCTGATCTCAGTCTTCTACCTTCCACACCTTGTGGTAAGTCTCCTTTTAGTGCTTTAATTGTGGCAGTATACCACTTTGTCTTCTTTGGTTGTTCTACTGGAACCTCACAATGACCTGTATCAATTCCCTCCCTAGAATGTGATTCCACTGATGAACAAGAATCTTGCTCATTTTTCACATTATAACAAATAATTGAATCATTAGATAACAATGACTCAATATCTGAAACTTGACCAGTTGTTGTGAAGTATGGCATTTGTTCATTTACTATGAAATATCTATTTACCACAACTTTGTTAGTAGAAATATCAAGTAATCTATAGGATTTTGACTGATCACTGTATCCAACAAACATGTATGCTTTAATTTTTGCATCCAAATTTCTTCTCTTTTGACTAGGAATAACTGTAAAAGCTACACAACCAAAAATTCTAAAATCACTTACATTTGGAGTTCGACCTGACCAAGCCTCCTCTAGAGTCAAATTATCCAAAGCTTTTGTAGGACTTCTGTTGAGGATGTATACTACTATATTCACTACTTTTGCCCCATACCTGTATGGGACATTTCTAATTTGGACAATAGAGTGAGCCATGTCCATCACCGTCCTATTATGCCTTTCCACAAATCCATTTTGTTGTGGAGTGTAAGGTGTACTATATTGTCTGTGTATGCCTTTAGTGGTGCAAAACTCCTTGAACTATTTTGAGATGAACTCACCCCCATTATCCATTTTAAGAGATTTCACTGGCCGTCCTGCCTATTTTTCAACCATAGCTTTCCAAGTAAGAAATTTAGAAAAACAATCATATTTATTTACTAGAAAGTATACCCACTTTTTCCTAGAGAAACCATCAACCAATAACAGGAAATAATGGGCACTAAAAGGGGTAGGTTTATGCATTAAACCATGCAAATATGCATGTACCAAATCTAATACTCCCTTTGCTCTCAAAGCTTTACCAACATCAAATGAATGTCTAACTTGCTTCCCCAACTGACATCCAATACATACATGATGACTATGTCGAATAGAAGGAATCCCCTTAACCATCTTAGTCTTACTCAATGTAGTCAAATACTAAAAATTCAAATGCCCATACCTTTCATGCCATAGTGAACTTGTACTATCAACCACTACAAGTGCACTTTCCTTTACTTTGATTGGATCTGCAAGCTTATACAATCCTTTCTCACTAATCCCAACAGCAATAATCTTGTTATCTTTAGTGGTGAGTAAACATTGTTGTTCTTGAAATTTTACAACAAAATTAGATTTTGAGGTTATCTCATTGATTGAAAGAAGATTTTTTCACATATCTGGTACATACCTAACATTCTTGAATGTATAATTTACTGTACCAAAAAAACTTATATGAAAATTACCAAATCCTTTCACAAAATATGTTGTACCATCTCCCAAAGATACAGATTCATTACTACTGTTATCTTTAACAAAATCCACATACCAGTCCTTATGGCATGTATAATGGTGAGATGCCCCTGAATCAAAGTACCAAGCTCGATCCACCACAAAATTACCATTAGAAGCCATGAAAGTGAAATTTGGTGATTCCTCGGCTTCACCTTCAGCTACATTTGCATGATGAGCTTTCTTTTTGGGGTTAGCCATATCCTATTGACTTTTCCTGCAATCTTTCTTAAGGTGACCAGGTTTCTTAGAGTAAAAACATTTCCATTTAGATCTCTTATTACCACTTACTTGTGAAGATTCTGATGGATAGCTATTTTTACCAGACTACTTACGCTTTTCCATGATAAAGAATGCACTCTCTGTGGAAGTGGATGTAGACAACACTACCTGCTCCTGTCATCTCTCCTTTTGTAATATCATTGTAGATAATGTTTCAAAATCCAAAGTCTACATCTTAGCAATCATGTGCAAGGACTCCAAAAATGACTCAAATGATGGTGGAAGATTTTTCATAACAAGAGCAATCAAATCTTGCTCATCAACAGGTTTCTGCACTGCTTTTAACTGGTCACTGATGTCCTTGATCTGCAATAAAAACTTAGAAATGGAGCCACCTTCCTGCATCTTAGTGGAAAACAACAAATTCTTCAAATACAACACTCGACTAGCTTCAAAAGCCTAATATTTTGAAGATAAGGTTTTCCATAAATCTGATGTTATAGTCACATTTCTGACCTCTAAGATTAGATTATCTACTACTAACAATTTTAACATGAGAGCCTCACGATGACATTTATCATAGTCATTGGTAGCAGTGGCAGGCCTTTGCTGTTTACTGAGCACTATTTGATCAATATTTAGATATTCCAATATTGTCAAAACCTTGTGACTCCACAAACTAAAGTTCTTGCCAGTCAATTTTGGAGAATTTGGTAGTAACAGGTGTTGAATACTAGCCATTTTACCTAGTTTTTCATGAAAATGATAAAATCAAAAAAATGATAATGACTCTTTTTTTTTAAATTCCTTCTACACATTGATTCTATATTGACACTGAACAACCCTATCCATTTTTGGCAACAAACTCAATATCGTTTGCAAGATCACAAAAATTCTACCACTAAAACAATTAAATTGGGAAAACTACAATTTTGATTTAAAAATTCTTTCTCCATTGACATCCAGATAAAAAACCCAAAAAATGGCAAATTTTTTTGCTTCCCAGACTTTTTCATGATTATTAGTCAGCGGTAGGTCCCCAATAACCCTTATTGGCTAAAGTTTTGATTTATTTCAATTTAAAAAATAAAAAATAATTGAAATATTAAAACTTTAGGCTAAAAATTTTATAAAAAAATCAGCCAATTAGAAAATTGGTCTGCCTCTAAAATTTTAGGTGAAGATTCTAAGCCCGTTTCTCAACTAAATTGCAAACCATTTTCACCAATGTCTTAGTTTTAATTTAACTCGCGATTTAGGCTTTTGTTTTGCTGAAAAAGACGAAGAAATGAATTTTTCTAATTTTGCCAAATCCATATGGCACCCTTGCACAAATAAATTCAATAGAGGCTTTTGAGCCTCTAAAACAGCCTATTTTCACTTCCTTTTGGTCTTATTTAGCCTTCTGATGCTTCCTGGCAATTTTCAGACCTTCTGGTTGAGTTTTCTAAATTTTGTGATGCTTTCTCTCTCCTTGGCTCTCCATTGGGCCCTTGAATCTCCTCCCTGGCAAGACACTAACCTCTTTTTGGCTTCCATAAACCTCCACTCAGGTTCTACGAACCATAGGCTCTAATACCATATTAGATTAAATAAAACACAGAGAGAAAATGAGATTGAGAATAGCAGAGCACTTATTCAACATGTTCAACCAAGCATGAAGGCCTATTAAATAGGCAAACAAATGAAATACCCATGAAACATGAGACGGGTATAAGAAAACTAACCTACATCGGCTTGCATGAAATAGCAAAGACCTAACAAACAACTAACCTCTTAACCAAAGTGGTTAAGGCAACTAACCAACATAAATTACCTTAGTAAATAACCTAAGGTAAATACAATAATATGCTAACATTCTAGGACGTGATAATGACACCCATGCTAATCTCCTCACATCTAATTTCTCATTCCTCAATAAACCCTAGTTCACACAAATATACCTTTATCATTGTGCCCAGAAAGGCTTTGGCATGGCTAGATATGACCAAGGTCCTCACAATTTCACATTAGGAGATTTTAGAAAACCACATGAAAAATATGGCTTAGGCTTTGAGAAAGATTCTAAATCTTCTCCAAAACCCATTCTTCTAACATCCTTGGAAGAAGAAGCATAATATTCATCATTTTATGCCTCTTCCTTGACTAGTGACACTATATCCATCCCTTCTAAATTTTTTTATAATCAATATGATCTCCTTAGAACCCCTCATCTTCTATCGTGATGGTAAAATCTGAACCATCCCTTTGATATATCCTAACTTAATAGGACATGATACACCAACCATTCTAATTCTTCATTGTCAAGATGATGTGTCAATTTTGACTCATTTGGGCACTAAAAACTCTTATCTACATAATTATCTTCCATCTAAAATGTCTAGCTTATTAAATGAAGCCATTGTTGATATTAATATTAGGTCTCAAAAAACCCCAAGGATTATTAAAATTAACAAAGCCTTATATCCACAAGAAAACTAGGATTTTACCACTTTTCTATTAGACTATAGTAAGGCCTTTGCTTGGTCTTAGAGTGATATGCCTGGTATTGAACTCACAATCATTATTAATAATATTGTCACTTATCCTGATGCTAAACAGGTGAATCAAAAACTCCATAAAATGCAACCTTGTATCTCACTTCTAGTAAAAAATAAACTACATGCATTCTATCTGCTAACTTTATTCAATGCATTAATTATCCTTAGTGGATGTCCAACACCATTCTAGTCACTAATCCTATAGGGGGACTTTGCATCTATACTAAATTTCATGACTTAAATATTGCTTGTCCAAAAGATGATTTCCCTCTCCCTAACATTGACTAATTAGTGGATTTGATAACTAGTCATGAAATGTTATCCCTTATGGATGGTTTCATTATTTATAATTACATACTTATTACACTAGAAGATCAACATAAAAATAAATTTATTACTCCTTGGGGGACCTTTCACTACCATGTTATGACTTTTGGCCTAAAGAACATAGGAGCCACTTATCAATGGGCCATGACTTATATATTTCATGACATAATCCACAAAATTGTTGAAGACTATGTAGATGACCTCCTTGGGAAGTCAAAACTTAGAAAAGATCACCTAGTTATACTTAAGATTATTTTTTATCCTCCACTCCAGTATCATGTGCATCTAAATCTAAAAAAGTGCATTTTTGGCATCTTGATGGGTAAACTCCTAGGTTTCATTATTTCTATTTAAGGAATAAAAGTGGATCCCACCAAAATCAAGGTTATTTTAGAGATGCCTCCTCCATCCAACCTTAAGTAGATTCTTAATTTACAAGGCAAGCTCCAATATATTCATTATTTTATTTCCCAGCTCTCTGATTGGTGTCAACCTTTCCACCATCTATTAAAGAAATATAGTTGATTTATATGGGATTATCATTGTCAAGAAGCCTTTAACACACTCAAAGACTATCTTTTATTTACTCCTATCCTCACTCTACCTAAGGAAGGGAAGCCTTTATTCCTTTATATCTCAGCTACAAATCATGCTCTAGGTGCTATGCTTGCCCATTGAGATGAGCATCACAAAGAAAACTATTTATTATATAAGTCGTACCCTTGTAAAATATGAAACATGTTATCTGCATACCAAAAAAATATGCCTAGCATTGGTCCTTGTAGCCTCTAAACTTCATCATTACCTACTTAACCATAATACATACACAATTAAGAGTACCGATCCCCTTAATTTCATACATTCTAACCCTTACTAGAATCAACACATGGTTAGATGGATTATGCTTCTAGCTAAGTTTGATCTAGAATTTATCCACCAAAAATTTGTTAAAGGGTAGATTATTACTAATTAGTTGGCTAAAGAACATCTTAGTGACAACCAACCAATCAATTCTAAATTCCCTAGTGAATCTATTGCATCCACTTCTTAGTTAATCCTAGAATATCAAATGACTCTATCCTTTTATGGGTCCAAATGTGCACATGGA